>JBBYHL010193166.1:0-28424 GCA_038381835.1 Adansonia madagascariensis
TCTCTTAGTTCTTCTACTTGTTGGAGGTGCTAGAGAAGCTTCTTTATAGCCTTGATCATGATTATAACCATTAGGGATATTTGGTGAAGGAATATAGCCATTGAAGCCTTCAAAATGTCTTTTCCCGTTGTTCCCCGTGCCTCTATATCGATACAATTGAGTAGGTATCGATACATTGTGTTTAACGATCCAAAATATGATCATTAAATAGTTTTGTCTCGATACATGAATAGTTTTGTATTGATACAAAATCATCTATCTCAATACATGAGCAGTGATTTTTGTATTTTAAGGTTATTTAGTTACTGCCAAGTGTTGTATCGATACATTCATATAAAAATCAATTTTAAAAGAATTTTCATGAGTTTAAAACATGTAAAACTTTTCTCAAAAATGTTTTATATAAAAATATGTGTTAAGAACAAATTTTTGAGTGCTTAAAGGAGTTAAAACACATTGTAGTATTTTTGAAGTGTTTACAAAATATTTCATGGAAAAATACTAATCTTGAAAATATTTAAATATAAGCTAATTAAGCTTAAGTTTTAGTTATATCAAAACTAAGATTAATTCAAAGCTAATATAGCTAAGATAGGGTTTTGTTGGTGCTTTTTTAATGTCCAAGATTAGCATTAATAATGGATTTAAATACACCATAGGCTAGGTTAGGCTTGTCAATTGAGTCAACTGAGCCCAAAACTAACATCTCCAAAAGGTAGCCTTACTTTGGAATGTTTCTGGGAGTGCAATTAAAATAGCTTTTCCAAGATTAGGCCTTAATAGTAATTATTTAATATTTTAGCTTAATAGCACGCCAAAGATAGCTATTCCATGCGCCAAGCCCAACTTGGAGTATTTCACAACTAAATTCCCTTGACTTGATAACTAGGGCCTTTAGCCTAACCACTTAATTTACATGTTAGATAATTTAATTCATAATTAAATTTTCAAACTCAACATAATTTTTACTTCACGTAAATAATATTAAATAATTAATTAAATAATTAGCAAATAATTATTCAATTTTTTAAATACAATAATTTGGCTTTATTTAATAATATCCTTAAAAACAAGTCTACAAATAGACATTACCTTGATAAAACTTTCTTATCTTTATTGATATGTTTAGACATCTCTAATTAGATTTCATAAATCTAATTTATATCTTAAATTATTCTTAACTAAAGTAACTCAATTAAGTTTAATTGAACTAATTCAATTAAGTCCTCTTTTCTCGATTTTAATCTAATATATCATCTTATTGTGTGTGACTGATTAGGCTTCCATCATAACAACAATAAATATAATTAGCCAAATAAGTGTATTTATATTTATAGACCAAGATTGGCCTCTAGAAAGGCATCATGGCCAACCAGTTTACTAGAAGAGTCAATATGACCTCTTAAGAAACCTTTCAGTGACTAGCCTTTCAATGTACTTTGGTCCTTTCACCAGATATCTCAAAAAGACCATAAGCATGTTGTAGTGTCTGCTCATGTATCAATCTATATTAGTTCCTGCAACTTTCAATTAAACTCATGAATTTATAGAAACAATTTCTCCTAAATCCATCATGGGTTGGCCAATGGCTTTTCCAAGTTAACCAAAGCCAAGAACATATAAGATATGTCTCCAATGTCACTCGAAGTGGTGAATCATCTCTAGATCACTAATTCACCCACCATATGATCCATGTTATACCCAATGTACCTTACCTTAGTCATCTATCTACTATGGACAAACTTTAAATAAATCTAAGTATGGCACTCCTTACACAAAAGGACTTAGTGTGACCAGTTTAAGGACTAATATAAATAATGGCATTTAAGAACAAATTCTGTAGACACTTGAGTGAGTATATCGAATAGAATGCTCATATAGGCCTTATTCATTGAACTTGTTTCCATAAAACAAGCACCCATATCTATCCTTAAGTATCTTTATACTTAAGCTTTTATGAGATCAAAGAGTTGCATGCATCAAATGCATGAAGGCTTAGCATATGCTAGTCTTTGTGCATTTTCAATGCCCTATCTTGACAATATGATGAATAAGAACATTTTTTGAAACATGGCTTTGATGCAAAAGGATCTCATCATCGTAACTCATTAGTAACATTGCAAGGCCACTATTTTTCATAGGCTTCATCCAATTAGTGTTTACATGATTGTTTATCACACCACTAACATGAAGGAAAACCTTGAATCACTAACATAAGTGATTAGTTTGCATTATTAACTTATATATATGCCTCATCCAATTCGATTGGCTCTAGGGCATATATTAACTTCTTTCACTTGCATTAAGTCAATCACTAACACGTCCAATGCTGAAATTTTTTGGTTAGCAATCATGTCTCAACTTGGACAAAGTAATAGTACTATTGTGAGAATATGTTTTGATCACATTCATGATAATCTCATTATCAAAGTCATTACTATTCAAATCATAATGAGACCTAGATTATAATCATATGGCTCAATTGTTACTTGAACAACTATTAGAAATCTTTTATTAGCTTGTAAGCTAATGATCCAAATGTAACTCCTTTTGTAAGCCTAAATAAAAGAGTTTGTTTATGACCTATCGGCTATAAACAAGCAATCAACAATCCTCTCTAGTTTGGAACACTTTCCAAATAATTGCATTTTTTAACATTATGGCTATATAACACTAAGTCAAATTATGATCTTTAACTTTTAAGGAATCATAAGTGCCTCCCACTAGATCCTACATTGGTAGATTTAAGGGAACTAGATTTGAAAACTATTTTTGTAACCTATAGGTTATAGGCCATTGAGTATTCTCAATAGTATTACAAATGCACATTTGAGATCAATAAGACCATAACATAGAACAAATTCTATGATTAATGATTTACTCAATAAGGATTGAATCTAAGCTTAGCATCAAATGCCAGTAATTATCTTTAATTGGCATGTAAATGCCATAAATAAAAATCTTATGTTTACAAATAAATCAAGATTATATTTTAGAAACATCAATCAATAAGGCAAGCTTTGATCGATATCAACAAGGTTGCCATTATTTATAGTTTATCTTTACTACACCTTTCATTTAGTCCTTGCAGTATGTCATACATATTTAAGCACCAACTTCTAGGTATTATATACCAAAAGAAGTGAATCAATCTTAATATATTTCTGATACTAAAACTTTTGTGAGTTTCCTAATTTCAATCATATCAAAATTTTTCTTCCAATCTTTACTCTATTAATCTAGATCTCCACTATGTTGGCATATACCTTTACATTTCCTTTGTTTTTCTTCAAAGGAAAGTATATTGATAATGCATGGATGATGATCCATCTAAAGTGCTCAAGTCTTTAAAATACTTCCCATCACATAAAGCCTAATTAGGCTACTTTCTAACATTTTGCTTCGAAACAATTCCTTAGAGTTGTTGAACCTTTCATTTTGATCATCTTTATAGAACAATTCTTTAAGATTTTAGATGATTTCATAAACTTAAATAACTATTTGCTCCTTTCTAAGTTTAGGTGTCATACTAGCCATCATCACAATATGGCTTGATTAAGGTCATAATCTGAACTTGATAGATTGTCCCTAACCTAGTAGGCTATTCTTGGATATGCCTTTTATTATAGGCCTAGTCAATGGAGTCTGGCCCATTAAAACTTATTAGCAACATGTATGGTACTTAGGAATAGTCTACTAGTCATGTTGTGTTATATTCATTATGAACCAAAACATTTGTAGTTAATAATTTGCAATTTCAATTACTAAGTAAGGTTTTACAACTTTAGTGATTGTCCTCATTTTTTCAAGATTATAGCCCTTAACCGTAATATGAGAAGTTCAACATTTGAATCTTCTTAATGATCTCGGCATCCCTTTCATCTTTACACAACTGTAAGCAACTTAACAAATCATGTAAAAGTTAATTAGGTAGGTAACTTATTTTACTGATTGCATTTTTAAGCAACTTCGAGATGTGTTAAT
This sequence comes from Adansonia madagascariensis, assembly GCA_038381835.1. NCBI lineage: Eukaryota > Viridiplantae > Streptophyta > Magnoliopsida > Malvales > Malvaceae > Adansonia > Adansonia madagascariensis. The sequence continues at coordinate 3,985 of JBBYHL010193166.1, forward strand.
AAGTAACTTTTTACCTAAACACGTCATATGAACTTCACTTAACCATCACCTCTAAAGTTATATGGTCAAGTGTGACACATCCGAACCATACACCAATAGTTGAGTAAGACTCATTATTAATAACTTAAGTTGTTCAAGCAGAGGAGAATATGAGCAACTTAACTAATCCCTATGGTTGGAACTCAGGTATCTTATTGTGAACAATGGAAGGTGTCTGATCATGCTTGGGCATGGACTTAATATTTTATAAGGGATAGTTAATCTTTTATCTTAGGTCTCGTTGCTTTGTTTGAGTAGCATGCTTAGCATTTATTATATCATATGTCACATATATATATTCAAAAATAAATCTAACACATGCAATTTTCTAGGATGCTTATGGACTTTATGTATCTAGTTTCCTTGAGCCATTAGGAAACTAGTTGGTTAAATTCCTAGGTCTTCGCAAGTCTTCATGATGATCTCCTTGGTCCTTTTTTCTTGATGCCATCTACTTTACACCTTGGATTTACATAAATTCTAATATTAACCTAAATCTAAATCTACAAGCCCTATGTAACTATTACATATCATTATAAGAAAACTCATGTTACATTCGGGGGGAGTTAGGTGAGAAGAGAGTTCACAACCTAGAATTAAATGAGAAGGCAAGGTTCACAGATACTATTTATAAAATAAGTAACGAAAGAAAAATTCAACCATCCATAACCTAGTCATACTAAAGTCTAGTCCATAATCATCCTTAAGCTAACATAATCATATTATAAGCATGAATTATAATATAAGCATATCCAATATCACTTGGTGGTCTTGTGTGTCATTTGAATCAACCTCATAAAACAATTTAAATTATTTAGTAATTTTGGTTCCTTAATTAAAACAATTTTAATTAAATTCTTAACTTTTAGGAAACTACACTTGAATTGTTTATTACCTGACTTTTAGGTTGTTTGTCTTAATTAGGACATCATCTTACTTTTAGATAACTTTGTCTTAACTTGAACAAACCATTATTAGGAAACTTGTTTTCCAAAGAATAACATTTTAAGATATTAAATTGGACATACCTAACTTTTAGGTTGTTTGTCTTAATTAGGACATTATCTAACTTTTAGATAACTTTGTCTTCATTTAGATAAACCATTTAACATGTAATATTTCCTAAACCATTTAGGAAAGTATTTTCCAACTTTTGTAAAGTCTCAGTAATTGATCCATATTTAATTTAATTAAAAACAATTTTCTTACATGATTCACGTTTTATTCTAATCACATTAGAACAAATCTAAATCAAATTAGGATTAATTATTTGAACAAAATATACTTTATAATTAAACAATATAATTGCATTTTAATTCCATGCTTGTTATATTATCTAATTCGTATCTCAAACAATTTAAAAAAATTAATAGAATTGGATAATTAGGTGTTTGATGATAAGTAAGAGTTTTAATGGAACTTAACCTCTCAAGGAGTCCTAGTCCAACTAGGAGTATGCTCCATGCATGGCTATCTTATTCATCCTAATTCAGCTCAAACACTATTGTCTTTCTCTTAGTAAACCTTAAAATACAGCAAATTTGCAGCAGCTACTTGCTGCCATGAATGCCATATCAAGGTCCCAAGAAGAGAGGTGACAATGCTGTAGGCCTCAAGCACAACTAGTGCAGCTGTTATGGGCCAAAATTCAAACATTTTCAACTCCAATTTTAACCAAAAATTTCCAGAAATTTTTATGACCAATTCATGATATTTTAAAGGGAAAACTATGAAAAAATCGCAGCAAGGGCAGCCCAAAAAATTAGCCCCATTAAAACACCAAAATGGAGCCATTCTAAAAATAGTCAACACCAAAACGTCAACAGATAACTCAAATATCAATTTAATTAGAAAAAACATATCTTATGCTAATTAATATTGATAATAAACATGGCTTAATGTGCTGGAAAATTAAAAGGAAACAATTTCTTTAATTTTTAATTCAAGAGACGTATCAAAACAACATTGAAACAACTCGAAAACTTAAAACATGTTAGGTCTTTAATCTGAATTAATTAAAACAACTTTAATTAATTATTTAAACACTTTTAAATATGATTTAATCCAAAATATTACATGCTTTCTAGATTTAAATAATTAAAGAAGAACAAAATTTTCAAGAATTTTACCAAAATCAAAAAATCACCAAATTAACACACAAATTAATGAAAGTAATTATCACTAAGAACCATCATGCCAGACCACATGTAATCTACAAACCTTAGGCTTAGTTACCATTAAAAGGATATCCGCATCTCATGCTTATAGACATAGACATAAAAATTTAATCAAAATTAAGCATATGCAATGGAATTAAACTGAGAAACACTCTAATTTTCTCAAGATCTTAGGGAGAGATGTACATATGATCAGATAGCAATTTTAAAACAATGTTCTAACAAAAATCATACCTTTCTAGAGACTCAAAACTCTAGGCATGCTGATCCATGCATTAATGCACCATGGGTTGATTACTATGATTTTTTTTTAGGCCAAAAGGAGCATAAGTGTCTTGCCTCTAATGATGATCCGCCTATATGCCTATTGGAGCCTTTATGAGGTCTGTTGGTTCTCTAGTTCTACCTAGAAAAGTATTCAAACATTAACCACAAGATATTTTGCCAATAGATGCAGATCCAATATGATATAGGAATGATTCCCCTTGCCTATTGTGTCAAAGAGAATGAGAAATAACTCTGTAGGGAAGAAGCTATTTTTTTGTAGATGCTAATAAATGGATCCAAAAATCATAGTTCTTAATTTTGGTTGATTCCATTAAGATAGAAAACTAATTTTCTACCTTTAAATAGATAAAAACACTTTGAGATCACTTGGAAAACTGATTAACACAATGATGGCTTGAGAAAGTAAGGATTTCAAGACTTGGCTAATTTTATAACTTTTATGAAAAATTAATTTTTTATTGATAGAAAACTATTTTCTATTTTCATTGTGTCAAGAATGATTCAAGAATACTTAGAAAAACCATGAATACACAAAGAAAACTTAGGGAAACATAGGTGTTACGCCGAACCCTTAAAAGAGTCTAGGATTGGTGCCTAGAGTTTTCTTAATGGGTCAACTAAGCCCAATTCTAACATATCCAAAATGTAGCCCCATTTTGAAATGCTTATTAGAGCCTAATTAAAACATTTTAATTAACTTGTCTAAGGTTGGGCCTTACTAGTAACTTATTAATATTTTAGTCTAATAGCACACTGAAACTAGCTATTCCATGAGCCAAAACCAATGTATAGTCGTTCACAACTAAACTTCTTTAACTTGGTAACAAGGGCTTTACGCCAACCTCTTAATTTACATGTTAGATAGTTTAATTCATAATTAATTTTTTTAACCCAAGTAAAATAATTTTTCTTCATGTAAATAGTATTAAATAATTAATTAAATAATTATCAAATAATTATTTAATTTTCCAAATACAATAATTTGGTTTTATTTAATAGTATCCTTAAAACCATGTCTAAAAATAGACATTATCCTAATAAGACATTCTTGTTTTTATTGCCATATTAGAACATCTCTATTTAGATTTATCAAATCTAATTTATATCATGAATTATTCTTAACTGAGTTAATTCAACTAAGTCCTCTTATTATATCTTTATTTAATTAACTCGTACTTAAATAAATCATGGTTTTAATCTAATAAATCATCTTATTGTGTGTGACATATTAGGCTTTCATCATAACATCAATAAATATAATCACCCAATTAGAGTATTTATAATTATAGGCCAAGATTGGCCTCTAGCAAGCATCATGGCCACTCAGTATGCAGGAAAAATCAATATGACCTTTTAAGAAATCTTTCAGTAACCAGCCTCTCAGTGTGCTTTGGTCCTTCACCAGATATCCCAAAAAGACCATGAGCATGGTGCAATGTCTATTTATGCATCAATTCATATTAGTTCTTGTAGGTTTTTTTTAACATCTTGAATTTAGAGAAACAATTTCTCCTAAATCCATCATATGTTGGCCAACGACTTTATTTAGTTAACAAAAGCTAAGAACATATGAGATATGCTTCCAATGACACATGGAGTGGTGAATCCTCTTTGAGTCACTTTTTCACCCTCCATATGGTTCATGTCATACCCAACATACCCTACTTTAAGCATCCATCCATTGTGGACTCATTTTAGATAAATCTAACTATGACACTCCTTATACAAGATGACTTAGTATCATAAGTCTAAAAATTAATATACATGATTAGCACATCAAGACATATTCCATGGACACTTGAGTGACTTATACTAAATAAAGTTCTCACGTTCAGTGAAGTTTCCCTAAAACAATCACCCATATCTATCCTTAAGTATCTCCACACTTCAACTTCTATGAGATCAAAGAGTTGCATGCATCAAATGCATGAAAGCTTCACATATGCTAGTTCATCTGCATTATTAATGCCTATCTTGAAAATATGATGACTAGGAACACTTTTAAAACATGGCTTGATGTAAGGATCTCATCAGCATAACTCATTCTTTGCAAAACCATTATGTTTCATGGCCTTCATTCAATTAGTGTCTGCATGATTATCAATCACGCCACTAACTTGAAGGAAAGCCTTGAATCACTAACATAAGTGATTATTTTGCATTATTAACTTACATATATACCTCATCAAATCTGATTGATTCTATGGCATATACTAACAAGATTAGCTAGTTTTTTTTTCAATGTTAATGTAACACCAACTTTATTTACCTTTATTTGCAACAAATTTGATTGATTGCTTAACTATTATGAGTTGGCTATCATATTTGCTATCAAGATCTTTATTTCCATTAGTGTCTTGTCTAGCGCAGGTCCTCCACTTGCTACATCTATCACACTTCTATCTATTGGCATAAATCCTTTATAAAAAAATATTGGATTCACAGTTGCTCACTAATTTGATAACAAGGGAAAGATGTGCAAACATCATAAATCACTCCCAATACTTATACAAATGTTCCTCGTTTTGTTGCTAAATGGCACATATTTCTTTCCTGATTGCTATGGCCTTAGATGTAGGGAAATAACTCTCAATGAAAATTTTCTTCATCTCATTCTATGTGGTGATGGTGCCAAGTGATAGATAATAAAACCATTCTTTTGCACTATTCACTAAAGAGAATGGAAAAGCTCTTAGCTTAACTTGTTCTTCAAAAATGCCAAATACTTTCATGCTTCAGAACACTACATGAAACTCCTTGAGTTGCTAGTTTGGATTTTCTCCTGCAAAATCATGGAAAATAGGTAAAAGGTGTGTCATTTCATATTTGTGCTCAAAAGCAACTTCAAGTTGAAGATATTCATGCAAAGAGGTTGTTAGTCTAAAATTAATGCCCCTAACTCCTTAAGTGTTTGACTGTTCCATGCCATCACACCTTGCTTGGATTAAACTATATGTGCTAACTCCTCGTTTGATTTAGGTGAAAAGGATGTGAATTCCAAGATCCTTGGAAACTTATTTTGATCTATCTTTTATTTGGGATGCTCGACATACAACAAGACAACTTGAGAGAAATATAACTAATTAAAATTGAAACTAAGAGTAGAAAATGAAATCAAGCAACAAATAAATTGAAGAAAATAATCATCAGCAATTAGTACAACAATTGATAATTGAATAATGTATCTCTTAAATCTTCACACTAAATTATGGTTGTTATCATGTATAGTACTAAACAAGAGTCATCCATGGAGATTTGTCTTGATTTATAAGTTATTAATGCGAAACTCTAATCTAATATGACCAAACATATTAAAAAGACTTCACAAAAAGCAAAGACTAAACATTGATAGGGGTTGATTACATTGAGATGCAAATAAAATAAAAAAATAAACAAAAACTAAAATTTAAGGAAAAAGAATAAAAAGTCACAATAATGATGAAAAGTATGGTTAAAGAATCATTCTCCATCACTAAACATAAATTATGAATCAATATGAAAATTATCTCTAATTATCTTTTAAAACTACCAACCGTAGATAGAAACAAGCTCTACTACCCCAATCTTTTCTTGGTTTTTCTTTAAATAGAACAAGCTTTCTACTTAATCCCTTACTATTAAATAACCTAGAATAATTTTTCTATATTTAATTTAATAGAAGCTTTAAGATAAGAAAGATAGGTTGATCAAAGTAATAAACATAGAAGCTTGGATTATTTAACCTAGATTACGTTCCACATCACAATCAATGAAAACTTGATCACAATTATTGAACACAAACTAATGAATACAAAAACAAGACAATTATGGATAAAGATTTTTAAATTAGCATTAGATAATTATCAATTAATATTTAGTTGCACACCTAAAAAAACCAAGACAAGAATCATAAACAATTTTTAGAGAAGAAAATAAGCAATTTCAATGAATAATTGTTGAATAATTTTGAAAATCAATTAGAAAGTTATGCCTAGGGCTTTAAAATCACCTTTAAACAAAGAAAGAAACTTAAGTACACATGTTTGATGTGTTTAATAATAGATTCATGAAAAATAAGTAAGAATGAGAGAAAAAGAAAGAGAGAAAGAAGAAGCTTATGTACGATGGCTAGCTATAATCTCCTTCTCTTTCTTTTAGTCTTCACCTTGCTCTCCTCTTTATCCCTTGTAGTTCTCCTTGTTATGGTCATAGCCACTTCTTAAATCTGATCTTTCCTTGCCATTGAATGTAAAGGTTAAGTCTTTATTCATAGTGGCTCTAAACTTTTTTTTTTTTTTATATTTTTAGCTTGATAATCTTAAGTTTTCACATAGGTGATGGCTTGACTAAGATTTTTAGACTTTTTAAGTGGCCAAACCTTGAGCAAATAATTTAATTTTTTGTTCTTTTTTTTTTATTTAATTTACGTAGATGTTTTTACTTTGTTCCCATTTCCTGTTATATTTATTTTATTATGTCAATTCAAGTTTGATGATTCTAAATTTTTGCTTAGGACTTATTGTTTTATTTAATTTATATTTATTTACTATGTTTACTTTATTTCCATTTCTTATTATATTTATTTTGTTATGTCATTTTAAGCTTGATTATCCTAAGTTTGAACTTAGGTGGTTGTTTTAGCTAAGGTTTTCTAAAACCTTTAATGGCCAAATCATGACCAAGTTGTTTCATTTTATGTTATTGATTATTTTTATATTTATTTATTTAATCTATTTTCTTGTTATTATTTTTATTTCATTTATTGTTATATTTACTTTATGGTCATGTTATTATTATGTTTATTTCTCTATCTTTATCATTGCATTTATTTTAAGTTAGTTTTTTAAAGCTTTTAAATGGTCAAACTTGAGCTAATGTTTGTGATGTTCTTGATGAGATTATATTATCATGTTCATTTACATGTCTCATTCTTATTATCATAATGTTTAAATATTATTTTTGTCATGCTAATTTATGTATCTTCTTCAAGTTGATATTAGATTTTGTTTTGACATGGTATTAGAGTATTTAAACCTAGATTTTTTTATGTTGCTTTCTTATATTTTTGCCAAAGAAAACCAAACTTTTAGCGTGTTTCTTAGTCTTTGTTGAACCTAAGGGGGGACAATTTGGTAAATGCTAAGTTAAACATGCATTTATGGGGCATTGTTGTTATTTGGCCAAACCTAGCATCAAAACTGAGTCATTCAGTGTCATGTTAGCACTTTTATATCAAAACTAAACTTTTAGCATCATTTCTGTGTTTATCTATTTCAATGGAATTAGCTTCCAAAAAACATTTTTGGCAAATGTAAAGTTTTTCTAAAAAAGTAGAGATTTTCTAATGTTTGGATGACTCTATATAAAATGTTTTTTGTTGTTTGGTTATTTTCTTGAAATATACTTTTTTCAAATAGCAATATTGACATAAGCATTAAATGATTAATTATTAAAATATTAAAACCTATTTATTTTATAAATATTAATATTTCAAATAGTAATATTTGAATCATAATATTTAATACTAAAATATTATATTAATTTTAAATATTTAAAGTAATACTATTTATTATTAAAACATTAATTATATAAACATTTTAAAGTATTATATTTTTATTCTTAAAATATTATTTTATAGTTTTCAAATAGTAAAATATACATCGATATTAAAATATTAATTATTAAAATATTATTCTATTTATCATTAATATATTAATTTTTAATATTAAAATTGCAATATTTTGATAACAATATTTAATGCTAAAATATCATATTAATATTATACTTAAATAATACTATTTATTATTAACAATTAATTATAAAAATTTTCAAAATATTTAAAATATAATACTGATAAAAATGTTTTTCTATACTATTAAAATATTAATTTTTAAATTAAAATAATTTATTATTAAATATCTGTAAAGTGTAATTTATTAAATTTATTATTAAAATAGTCATATAAAAACATTTTTAACAAACTATTAAAATCATATTTTAAATTTATAGTATTGATAATGTTACAATTTATTGTTAAAGTAATAATATTTTTATTAAAATAATAAATTATATTAATAATTTATTCTAAAATTATAAATATCTGTTTAACAATATTCAAAAATAAAATATTAAAAATTATATTATTAAACTAATTCCATACTAGTGTTGTAGACACTCCATTTTGTTTGAGTCCATTTCCAAGGCATTAATGGTCACCATTTGAGGTGTCATCAACGTCATCTAGACAAACACAGGTCAAACAACCATTATTCCTAGCTAAGTTATGTGTTTAGAGAGACAAAGATACATAAAGTTTTCATTTTACAAGTATGTATCAATACAGGACCCTTAAGTATAGATACAAGGGCTTCATGTCATCAAAACCCTAAAACCCACTGTTTGTATCAATACAGGAGGCATGTATCAACATACCTACTCCTTGTATCAATACACTAGCATTTGTATCGATACAGAGTTATGTCATAGCCAAAATCGTAATTTTTGTCGAAAATGTATCAATATTTAAGTGGAAGTATCAATATAGGCCCTAGTGTATTGATACATTCTTCAATATATCAATACATTTGGGAAAAATTATTCTACGTATCGTACAAAACTCTTTGTATCAATATAGATAGGCAAAATTTGCCCAGTTCATGCCATTTTCACCCCTTTTCACCATGACATTAGAACACAAATTTGGTCACGACTTTGGCTCAAAATATCATCCAATCTCAGACATAACTTCGTAAAAATCATGTGGACTTCATTTTTAGGCTTTAAACATTAGGTTATAACAATTTTAAATGGTCCATTAAGCTTTACATAAGGTCATTTCATGCTATAATGTGGATTAATGAAGGACAAGCTAAACCTTGCTCATTATGTCAGCTCATGCATGGTTTGTTCCTACTGCCAAGGTTGTTGTGTACAACAACCAATAAAATGCTAAAAGCTTGCTCTTTAGTATAATGACTTACCATGTTGTACAACAAAAATATACTAAATGCCTCACTTTTGCTATGTTTTTTGTGGATGAAATTAAATCCTATATAAGATACATTACATGCTCAGCAAAAAGAAGATTACACACATTTTTACATTAGCCTCCACCCTTAGAAAAATATCACTCTCATCACTCTTTCATCAGCTCTCCAAAAGCACTCCTAAAACCTTCTATTTCCTTTACTGTTCTTCAAAAGACTCCCTTCCATTGATATTACCACCATCAAGCTCATTCTTTGCCACCATTTTCTTACTAATTAATAGCAAAAAAAGGGAAGAAAGTGAGTTATAAGTGTAGAGACTTTTCTACTCAACATCACTAACAAGATTTCCAAGTTTTTGGGTATATTTCCTTAATCCTTTTTCATTCATTTACTGGCCTTTTTGCTTTTTCATCATTTTTGTGAGCCATATCTACGTAACCATGACCTTTTCTTACTACTCTCATGCATTTTATGGCCTTCGTTGTGGTAAACTTAGGATTTTTGGTGCTTTGTTAATCCTTTACCATGTTTTATTATGTTATGTGCTAGGTTGCTTCAAATTCATGTTCAAATGCTATCTTGAAATTCTAGCACGCTCTTCTTTTTTTTAAAAAAAAATATGTTCATATCATCTCTCATGGCATGATTTCTTTTGTCATTTATAAAACCAACATCTCTATGCATTTTTTTGCGCATTTTTTTTCATTTTTGTCATCATTTTCATGTCTAAATGTCATCTTTGTTTATTGAAACATGAACTTCTATGTTTATCGTCATGAATATTATATTTAATTCATTGCATGTTTGTCGAAATGCTTGTTTGATTCTTGTCAAAATTTGTTTTCTAAAAACCCCTCAAGTTAAGTCTATGTTAACCTTAGTAAATGAGGATTAATATGAACTTAAGGTTTTCTATCTAATAGTCCTCCAATGTTAAGGAAAAATCAATTTTTTCCATGTTTGGATTCAAGGTTAAATGTTTTGATTTTCACAAAATAAAATGTCTTTATAACTTGTTCTAAGTTATTTGTGCATTGGCCTTGTTTTTAAAGTCTTTTGCTTGTGACATCATCAAAAATTACTTTGAGATTGTGTAAATGAGCTTGTGAAGTCACTGTCACCGATCTCCCTTTGTCACAAACATTTGATTGTCCATAGCCCGAATTTAGTTCTAGGAAACTCGAAAACCAAGAATGTCCGCTGTTTTGTGCTGGCAGCACTATAACCATGACTTAAAAAAATCATTTCTAATCCCTAAGCAAATTTCCATGTATTTTTCTAATTTTTTCCATGAAAGGCATTGAATTAACTTTGAACAATGTCTTGTTTTCCCTTATATCATTCCACATGAGAGACTTATGATTTTTTGAACCAATGTTGTTTGGAACCCCTAGAATCAGTGATCTGCATTCTATTTGGGTTATTTTGGCCCACCATATGATTTTTTTTTTTGAAATATTTTTCCCAAATATTTTAAGAAATTCGCTTTTTGAAAAGGTAGCATTTGCTACTTAAAAATTTCAAAAATGTCAGATATGATTTTTCAAAATTCATCACATCTTTTCCCTTGCATGTGCTGTCAGCATTGTCTTAGACCCAAATTCAAAAAATATTTCCTCTAGGAAAAAAATTTTTGGGATTTAAAAATATTTTTATACTAATCCTTATCAAGTTACCTTTCCAACGGTACCTCACCTAACCCCTAAAACCTTAGGATCAATCTAAAATAAAATCATAAATGAGGACAGTGTGATGTTATCTCCTGTTTCAACAGTTATCAAAATTAATCAAATTCCTACTTTAAAGCATTCGGATGCCCATAAGTGAGTCTGATATGTAATAATTTAAATAAAGAAACGTACCTCTAGCTATTGTTGATCAAGAATGCAACCTCGCTTCAAGTACACGAAGATGAACACCCGCATAAGCCTTTTAGTCTATTTACTTATTTTTGGATAATTACCTTATGATGGTGCATCGGCAATTTATATAGACTAGACTGGGGACCTATATTAGAAGACTAACTAGAGTTGTATCTTACCATCAATGAGTCTACATTCTAATTAGTTACTGAAGTAGAGTTTAACTCTTATGACTAGAGTAGTTAAATAGAATTTGGATTTACTTTATAATTTCACCTTAATAATTTGATTTAATTATCTTGGTCCATTTATTATCATATGGGCCATAAAAAGTCCAACATTCTCCCACTTGGCCCATATGATAAACCAAGAACTCGAATAAGTGATAATTAAATCCAAAACTTTTATATGGCCATAAGTTACTCTAGCCTAACTCCCACTCAATTAAAGATTCACATAGCACGAATTATGGTGGTAGCATTCTAATCCAAATTTCCCTTCCATGTAATACAATACATGATCTTCTCTAAAAGAGCATTTTATAAGATAATACTTTATGAATGAATTTTTTATAATCATTGAAGGTCCACTTGACACGTAATCTTTATGTGCACAAACTGAAACATATCCATAAAATCTAATAATGTGAAATTAACATAATCAAAAAAGCCAAAATACATCTTGACAAAATTTAAGTAGCCTCATATGATCCACATGAATTTTAAACTATTTTGTCGACAATGCTTTAGTCATGGGATCGGCTATCATTAAATTTGTACTGATGTGTTGGATATCTACTTCTTGCTTCTTTATGGAATGTCTAACAACAAGCTACTTTATATCTATTTGCTTGCTGCGACTCCCACTATTATCATTCTTAAAAAAGCATACTGCATAAGAGTTGTCACAATAGATCTTTAATGGCCTTATTGACAACTCTCAAACCAAAGATAAAATATCTCAACATTATTGCCTGTGATATTACTTTATAACATAATTCCTTCGGCAACTTTCATAGTCCAAGGCTAGAATTACTTCAATATTTGCCAAGCACTTCTACTATAAACCTTATGTCAAGTTTGTATAAACTTGACAATATATAAGGCTCCCAATACTATATGCATATATAATGCCTTTCATAAGCTTTTTTTTTTAAATTGTTTAAAGACATTAGCTCAAATTGAAATGTCCTTATAAGTGAATAGCTTTGCATCTTAATTCTTCCCAGAATTGTCTTGATATAGGCTTCCTGAGCTAGACTTAATGTCTTTTCAAACCTATCTCTATGAATCTTTATGCCTATGATATATGAAGTTTGACTCAAATTTTTCATATTAAGTTTTGAGAAAGAAAACCTTTATCTCATGCAACAAAGTTGAATCACTTCTTGCAAGGAGAAAATCACCAACATATAAGACTAAAATTATGACTTTACTCATGCTAACTTTAAGGTATAAACAATGATCAACAACAATTTTAGTAAAGTCAAATGATGTCTCAACATTGTTAAACTTTACATACCATTGGTGGGATTCTTGTTTTAGTCGATATATTGATCTTTCAAAGAAACCTTCAGGTAGAATTATGTATACCTTTTCTCAAGATCCATACTCAAGCAAGTTGTTTTCACTACCATTTAATGTAACTCTCAATAAAAAAAATTAGCTACAAAGCTATGGTAATTCTTAATGAAACTTTCTTAAAAACTGAAAAGAAAGTTCCATGATAATCAATACCTCCTTTGAGTGAAACCTTTGACCATTAGTTTAACTTTATATCATTCAAAATTAGCAAAAGGCAATTCAACGAGTTACTAGACTAGATTATTGGCCATTGGTTCCATATTTTTTATCATAGCTTTATGCCCAAATGTGAAATTTTCACTATTCATGGCTAATGAAAATGAGATCATCTTTATGTCCACTATCAAAATTAGATTTTTATATGTATACAACCAAGTGATAGAAATGACTAGTTTCTTACCCATTGGATCTCTTAATTCTATAATCATTTATATATATTGTACACCTTTAGTTAGTGAGGTTAATGATCTATTATAAAGGTTGTACTTTGATTTGATAGTTCTTATGTCAATTCTATATATTTATTTTGAAAAGCAATCAAGTCCTTTACAAAAGATCAATCTAAATAAATTTATTCCTCAATACCTTATGAGGAAAGTTACTCCCATTGGACTCATGATCCATAAGGAACTTAGCATTTCCAGCTTTAACAATTCTAGTTGAATATGAGACACATTTAAAACCTTTACCCCTTAAGTTAACCATATAGCCTATAACTGCTAACTGTTCTTGGATCTAGTTTCCTTATGTTTAAGTTATAAGCCTTCACTTTAACTAGACAACCCAAGTTTGAAATGTCTTAAGCTGGATTCTAACTATTTCGTAATTCTAAGAAAGATTTAGAAAACAATTTAGTTGGCAATTTAATAAAGACATCAATAGCACTTTTAATGTATTAATCCATAAACTTAAGGAAACATGAATGATCTAAATATTATAGTGCTTTCTTTAGCTCCCTTTAATGGACTTGTTAGTTTGTTTTCTCCTCAATGCAACTAATTTAAGTGTCAAACTCAAGAGTTTCAAGAACTCCATCATTGTCAATTCTTCTAAATTTCTACATAGAGATATGACACAATCTTTATACCATAACTTTGAAGGAGTTTTATCTGTAGTGCATCCTTGTTACCAAAAATCATGTAAATAGTTAACAAACTTATTCTCACAATCAGGATCTAAGTTAATGATGAAAAATCTAACAGGAAATTCTTTCTTGAAATTTCAACAATATAATTTAAAATTTTAAATTCAAAAATCTTTTAATTAAGAAAATTTCCAAAATGAAAGATAAAACCATTTTAAGATCTAAAATAAATCTTTATTTCAAAAAAATTATCCTTATAGTCCTTCGTGATTTTTGTAATAGATGTTCCTCCCACTTTTGTCTTTGGTTTCTTGACTTTATGACACCTTAAATTGTTATAGAAATATAATTCGTTGAACATAAGTCCAACCACCATATATTATTAGGAACATCACCAAAAGAGATTCATACAAAATGAGTTTAACTTTATTTTTTGAGTCCTTTTTATACTTTAGGCAACCTTTCCTTATGTCTATAAATGAAAACAAAATGAATGACTTGATGTCATTTTCTTTATTGGTATTTTTCCCTTTTTCACCTTTATTGCCTACTTATCACCTTTTATCTTAAGTCACTAGGCTAACTGAATCTAGTTTCTCATTCTTTAATCCTTTTTCCTTTTGAACACATATAACTGAGAGTTCATTGATAGACCATTTTCTTTATATGCGTTTCTCATGGTCATACTTATTAGGAAAAAAGGTTGAATATAAAAGTGATAAGAGATTTACACAAAAAACTTAATTTCGAAGATTTAAGTCAAGCAATAATGTTTCTCAAATCTCATAAATGTGCTTATGCACAACTTTTAGAATTATTGCACTTTATTCATGAAAGCTTCCTTATCAGGGTGAAAGCCAAAACATTATCAGATTTAACAATCTGGTCTTTATTGACTTTATAATAATCCTTGACCTTATAGCAATTAGGATGAAATCCCAAATTGATTTACTAATATAAATTTGATGTGCATCATCTTTAAACAGTTAGATTGCTCCCACTGTACATCGAAATCTATTTTTCTTTTGTGCACTTTATTCATTGAGGACAAGTTGTCTACCCGAAACGCTAAGTTAAGGTCCTTATACCAAAAAATAATTTACTACTTTATTAGAGTAATTTTTCATCATCGAATAACATTTCATTATAGCAGCCTTATTAATCACAATAGTAGAAATTGCTGCAAAATGCAAGGAACTATACTTTAATTGAATAAAATACTTTATATTCAAATGTAAATCCTAACCTTCTTGTGGGTAGAGGTGCATCATGCATATGAATTTACATAACTTTAATGAGAAAACAGTAACTTCAAAACACCAAAATTAAATAATCCATACATGTGGACCTAGAAAAATTTAACTTTAATGATTATTGTTTTATCCTTTAACCATTTTACAAAATTAATTATTTTTCTGTGGGGCCAAATAACTAATTTCATGGTCTAACACTTTATTGATGTTATTTTTCTTTATGTAGTTTTAAATAACTACTACTTTATCTAAATCAATTAACTAAAGATATTGAGACTACTCTTAAGTTAATAATTTTAGATCTTAATAATAACATCAACATGTATGCATAAAACTTATTGCATATCACAAATATATTCTTTATCGATGCCATTTTCTTATGTAGTTATTTAAAGAAAACTTTATTTTAAATAACTGCCAATTGTCATTTAAATCAACTAACATATGATGCCGTGGCAACTCTTAAACTAGCGATTTAAAACTTTAATAATAACATTCTTAATATATGCAGAATTCTTTATTACATATTAATAATTGCGGTGGAATATAATATTAAATCATGTTAACTTATTGCAACTATAGCATAAATAATTACATATTAATATCACCCTTCGTATGTAGTTATTTAAAGAAAACTTTATTTTAAATAACTACTAATTTAACTAAATCAATCAACTTAGGATGCTATGGCTATTCCCAAGCAATTGATTTAAATTCTTTACAATGACATAATATATGTATACCATGAATACACGATTTAATAACTTAAATATATACCAAATAAATTCATGGTATATAACTTTATTGATGTTTACTGTATGTAATTATTTAAAGAAAAAATTCTTTATTTTAAATAACTACCAATTTACCTAAATCATGTAACTTAAAATGCTTTGGCTAATACCAATCTAGTGATTTAGATCTTTAATAACATCGATTCTTTATGTAGTAAAATTTACATACTACAACAGAATTTTCAATTGTAATGCTATAATTGATTTAAAAATCATGGCATAATATATGATATGCATCCTTAAGTTACATAAAAATATGCGTAAGATCATAATATATTTATTTCATGACATATAAATGTACACATTTACATTATAATTCCAATAACCCTTTATCGTACATATATGCACTTATCATTTAGGTTGCCTTTTTTCGACACTATCTATCGAGAGTACATACTACCAAAATATTTCCATCATATCAAAATATTTTATCATCAAATAAAATCACAAAATATTTACGTATAAACATATTATTATTTAATTAAACACCAATATTAAATAATAAATATTTTAAGTGACCCAAAAAATCCATAATAATCACTAAAAAATCAAAAATCATAAAATATTTAGGGCTGAAAAAGCCAGGACCAAAATGACCATGGGCGCGCCATCTGCATGTGTCACGTCCTAGCCTTCTTCGACTTGGTTTTTCCTTAACCCATTCAGGTTTGTTTGATGTTCCAAGGCCAAGTTTCATGTTTTCCGATCAATTTTCACGTAATTAATGACCTAAAACCATGATTTTATGCTAGATTTACCTGACCCATGCATCAATTTTGATCAAAAATACAAAAATCATCATCAAACATTCAAGATTACTTGAATTTTATGAAACAATATTAGACCCATTTCAATATACAATAATTTTTTCTTGTTTTAATCATCTTTTCTTTAATATTAAGGCTCAATAACATATAAAGATGATTAAACTATCAAAATCCTTCATCAATCTTTGTTTTTCATGAATTAATCAAGAATTTCATGAAATTTTAATACACATAATATATAAGAAAATTTATGGTATGTATGTAAAATATGTTTCGATATACAAATACAAATTATGAAATTAATCATAGCAAGTTAAAAATTTAGTTTCATGCATTTACTATATTTATTATAACTCATTTATTTTTAATACGAATTATTTAATCGTTTATGCATGAACAATATATGCATAAAAAAATTTTGTTTTTAATGAATCTCACTCGATGATCTAAAGAACAAGGCTAGAAACCTAGCTCTGATACCACATGTAATAATTTAAATAAAGAAACATACTTCTAGCCGTTGTTGATTAAGAACGTGACCTTGTTTCAAGTACACGAAGATGAACACTAGTATAAGCTTTCTAGTCTTTTTTTTTATTTCTAGATAATTACCTTATGATAGTGCACAGGTAATTTATATAGACTAGACTAGAGACCTATATTCGAAGATTAATTAGAGTTGTATCCTACCATCATGGAGTCTGTATTCTAATTAGTTACTAAAGTAGAGTTTAAATCTTATCACTAGAGCAGTTAAACTGAATTAGGATTTACTTTATAATTTTATCTTAATAATTTGATTTAATTATCTTGGTCCATTTATTATCATGTGGGCCATATAAAGTCTAGCATGATGAACCTCATCAAGTGAAAAAAAATGCATGATCCCCCTTAGGCTCAAATCAAGGCATAAGCATTTTTCAAATTCCACCTCTATTATTTTATCAAATTTCCTGTTTTTAAATCGAACTCATTGATTTTTATAAAAAATTGTTGAAAATATCATCTTGTCAAGAAGTTATCAAATCTTTATCAATTTAAGTCTTTCAATCTTTTCTTTCCAAAATTACACAAATTTCCACCTCTAGTGATATTTCAACCTTATTCTTCTACGAGATACTCTAACTTGGCTTTTCGAAAGCAAGGTTTTTCTCTCATAGATTTCTACAGATTTTTCTAAAATTCTAAACCCATTTTTCATGCCTTAGTCAATCTATAAATCCAAAGACTTCTCAAAAGCTAACTTAGTTATTTCTAGACAATCGATAACAATTATGAGATATATTCTGATTGTCCCTTCCCTTTTCCCTCTTTTGTTTGATTTACTTTATGTAGATTATTTCATTTTTGTCTTACTAACATGTTTCCCTTTATTGTTGGAATGCCCGAAGGATGAAAGATATTTTAATTTATTTCATTAATTTGAACTGATTATTTATATATGTTTGATTTATCATTAAATCATTGCTATTCTGTCCTCATTTAGATTTATATGTTGAAGTAAATGTAAGCAAATATGGCTCGTTGACTACTTGTGTTTATACCATTAGAATATTGCATATAACGGACTTTATATGCAGGAAGACAACATTTTAAGGTAAATAGTCTAAATCGATAGTCCATAGTCTATAAGGTTAATGTGAGCAATTAACTCATGTTAATGCTATTATGTCATCTAAATCCAATTGCGAAGATGGCTTGTCTTGGTCATCTGGAGCAATGTGACTGCTAAATAGAGACACAGATATATTACCTAGAGGTGATGATATATTGGACTGGATCAAAGTGCAATTAGTCTAGTCCATTTACATGGATTAATTCTCTTTTGACATTCATTGTGTAATTACCTTAACCCTGAGTAAGTAATTTACTTCATGATTATAACTTGCATGCTTTGACATTCCAAAGGCTAAAGCATCTCGAAGTAGTAAGCTACTAAACTGGTTCATTGGGCATATGGCTTATACTCGATGAGAGCTTTACTTATAGATATGGAATCATAGCTCCCATGAAGAGTTAAAGTTATACTATTAAAAGGCATTATACGGTATAGTGAAAATGGAAGAGACCCTGGTTATTTGTATGTCAAATGATAAATTATTCACATGTGATGAACAATCATTTTCACTTGGAGAGTATAATGGAACTTTAAGATAAAGTGATCAAGTAGGTTAAATGAACGTTGATTATGGATATCATAGAGCGTATTACACAAATGACAAGGTCATTAGACTAAAAGGCAATTTATAAAGCTTACATAATACGAAATATAATTGGAAATGCAATCTTAGGTCTTTAGTGTACAACTCTGAGATTAATAATTATGTGATTAATTATTTATGATAGAATAATTAATACATAGTCTATTGGAGTCTAATGATATATATCCAAGTGGTCCCTCTACTAGCTCAATATAATTACTTAACGGTTGGTTATTGATCGAAATATCTAAAAATGGAAGATTCTGAATATGGTGAAATGGTTTGCTAGATTCATTTACTTTAGAAGTGTGGACATTTTCTTTTGTAAATAAATGAACATGATTTTTTGTATTATTTGTTTAGATTATATATATTTAATTTGATTAAATATTTATTTAGACAAGGCTTAGTAATTTAAATTAAATATATTTATTTTTTGATAAATATAAGAATTAATTTAAATTAAATTAATTATTTATATAATTAATTTAATATCTATTAAGACATGTTTAAATATTTATTTATAAATTAAATATCGATAATATTCTAAATAAATAAAAAATTATTTTATTTATTTATTTTAATTTATGATTAAATTAATTATTTTACTATAGTTAATTTTATTTTGGTAATTAGTACATAATTATTCTGTTTGAATAAAATTGCAATGATTTTATTTCGAATTAGAATTACAGTTATGAAAAATTATTGGGCTTAATAAAATTAATAGTTAATTAGAATTAATTTGTATTCAAATTAAATAGGCCAAATTCCATAAAATAAATTTTGGCCAAAATATTGTCTATTGACGCTAGGGTTTGGGCCAAATTATAGTGAGCACCCATGCTACATTTGGCGCCACATATAGGTTTCAGGGAATTAATAAAATAATTATTTTAATTAAAAAATTAAAATTTAGGCTACGTTATTACTTGATATAAATAAGAGGCTTATGCCTATGGTTTTTTTCTTAGACTTTGGCACCACACCTGGAGGTTTCTAATCACAATATCTTATAATTCTAAACCTGGTAGCACACGATTATTATTAAGGAGAATCAAGCCATAGGAATTTAGAGTTGATCGAGACAAAGAGTGCTTACACATTCTACCATCTAGGAATTGAAGAATAAAAGAGAAGGCTAGTTGGTTTAAGCTTTTACACGCATCCAGGAATTCATGGACAGCATTTTAGATCTATAACTTAGGTAACTGATTAAGATGGTTTTATTGCATAAAACAACACGATTTAATATGATCAGATTAAAAATTTTATAAAAATTTGGTTGCGAATCTAATCAATTTTTCCTACATTTATGGTGTCTATTTTTGCATTCCTATTTCCAAATTGTTTTTCAAAAATTACATGGCAATGTTCCATGTCAGTATCTCTCTAGTGCTTGACACGAAATATTTAATTTTTAAAATTAAATTCATAGAACATTTTAAGTAAAAATTTTCTATGCTTCTCACCTTTTCGAGTCATGTAGGAGATTTAAATTTTCTTTAAAATTGGGTTTATTGTTTTACATAGATTCATGCACAAAAAGAGATTGTATCAAAATAATGACAAGTCCAAATTGAGAAAACCTAAACCAAGTAAAGACATAGCTAAAAGGTATAGATTTCGGGTGTCATGGGGATGTTAGTACTTTCCTTTGCATAACCAACTCCCAAATCCAACTGATGAATCTCTAGACCATGTAGACCATGGAAGTGATGCCTCAAGTTTCGTAACTTATACCATTGGTTTCAATAGGCTTCCCATCATGCCTAGCCTAAGTGATCAAGGGTAACTCCAATTGTTGGCCATATCATGTTAGCTACAGAGACTAGTATGACGAGTGATCAGTGGCAACTCCATGGAATTGATGCCTTAAGTTTCATAACTGAAAACATCGATTTCAATATGCATGCATCATGCCTAGCCAAAGTGATCAATGGCAACTCCAATTGTTGGCCACTTCATGTTGGTCCCATGAGACTAGTTTGATGAGTAGTTCATTTGACAGTCTCCCTTCTTATTAAAAATGAAGAGTTCCGATCAGGAGGACACTCTCTTGTTAAGAATTTTATCATTTCGCTCATACATTAAGCAGTGCACACTTCTTGATCCATAAGGATTTTTTGGAGGCATGTTGCCAAAAAATATTTTAATATTTTCAAATTAAAAATTCTTAATAATATTTGGCTCGAGTTAAATTCCAATATTAAAATAATGTTACTTAGTAAAGAGCTTTTTCTCAAAAAATATCTTTCGCTTTTTAAAGGGAAATACATTTTTAGGAAAAACTCCATATTGTCCATTGATCTATAAGTTATTTTTTGTTGACTAAGCTATTTTTTACAAAATAAATTTTGAAAAATGCAAAAACATTTTTTGGCAGTCATTTTTCGTGAAACAAATGGACTAATGTTTACATCAGAACCAAGTTTTATGTTAGACTTTCATGTCAAAACCAAACCTCAGAGTCATTTTAGCATTTTTTTTTATGTTAAACTAAGCCTTTAGGATCATTTTAACCTTTACTCATCAAAGCCAAACCTTTAAGGTTAGTGTTGCACTTTCATATCAAAACTGAACCTTTAGGGTCATTTTATCATATTTATTCAAATCTGAGTCTGGGGGATTAGTTTTACATTTTCATGTCAAAACCAAAACCTAGGAGTCATTGTCGCTTTGTTAAGTTAAAATCGAGTCTTTAAATAATATTCACAATGCACAGCATATTTTTTAGAAAAAAATAACCTAGGCAATATTCCTAAGTTAAAAATAATGCATAGGTTGTACAGAAGGAGTTTCATTGCTTGTTATTAGTAGTGGAACATCCTTATTAAAATAATTGAATCCAGACTTTATAATAACACTTTCACAAAAGGCTATGGATCAAATGACAAAGACAATGTTAAAGAAAGATGACTTTTCCCGAATGAAATGAAAATTGGATTCATGTAAGAGGATAAAGGTTTCTCAGTACTTAGCTAGATATAAAAAAAGGATTTTTAATGAGTTAGATTTTGTTTTATTGGTTTTGACCTAGTATTATATGTTTGTTATGTACTAATATATTATATAATTTTTAAAAATTATAAAAAGGGAAAAAAAAGAAGTTCTTACCAATCTTTTCTAAAGTTTTTATTTTAGAGTAAAAATGAAAATAAAAGATAGAGATTTGAATTTACTATATCATATCTCAGAAATAAGATAAAACAATTATGAATGATAGAAATCATCCCAAGGCTCAACCCTAGACAAGTGGTGGAAACTACCAAGTTGGAGTACGATAGGGGCAAAGGGAATTCTGGTGGAACGGTAAAATGCGTAGAGATCTAGGATAACATCAAAATAATAAGTATTGATTTATAGGCATTATAGGGGTGCTAATCCTTCACATGTAACTGACTCCAAAACCATATTTTTCTTTGGTTTTAAAGTGGACTTTGGAATTTTTGAGGGTTTTGGAACCCTTAAATGAATAATTTCATTAGGTGAAAAATCAAACATAGCCTAAAAGGATTGGTCGTGACTCCTTTGCATGACTATTTCATGATGACTAGTAAACCCTTAAAAATTAATTGTTAATTTTAATGCACTCAAGATTTGCATCCTAGGAACATTATCATAGCTTAGTGACTACATTAGGGAAACATATAGAGTTAAGCCTAGAATTAATCACATGTTACTATGATCTTAATACATATACCCAAAAAGATTAGCGGCAACTTTTTTTATGATCATTTCATGATGACCATGAAGCCATTAAAAATTAATTCTAAAGTTTGAAGCACTTGAAAGTCATATCCTAAGCACATTGCGACAGCTTGGAACTCTATTAGGGAAACTTAGAGCGTCGAGCCTTGATTTAATCATGTGTTACCTAATGTGTTAATTAGTCAATTTTAATCAATAATTATTTACAGTTCCCTTGTTTTCTAAGAATAAGATGAATTGTAAATAAATTTGTGCATATTATTATTATTTTGTATATTGTTTTCCTGCTAATTATTTTCTTCTTGTGTTTTTCTATTTAGGGCAAATAGGATAAAGGCTGTAGAATCTATTGTAAAAGTTTTTTTCTTCCTTTTCACACACTGATCGCGTGCATTCCATAACATGAGTCTATTTAAAGTCTCAAACATTTATAGGAAAGGGGTAAATTAGCTTTGCTCTTGTGAGGTACTAACCTTCACATGGACTAGTGAAAACTCTCTGGGTGTAAATTACCTACCCCTCATAAGGTGTTCACTTTCAACAAGCTTGGAAAACACTCCCACTTGAATTGGATCCTGTCCACTTAAGACCCAAATGGGTAAGGATTAGGTTTCTTTGCTAGCCTTTTTCTGATGATAGTGACAAGCAATTCGAGGACTTATTAGATATTATACCAAACTTCATGTAGTGAATTATAAGTGCCTCACCTAGGTAAAGCCATATCTAATTTTATAGGTTACTGTAGACACCTAATTTTGCCTAGGTCCTTTCTCAAAAATATTAAAAGTGCTAGCATCAAGGGCAAAGTGACTATTCCAGTAAGGGACTGCATCCTTTGTGTAAAAGTTAATTTTTTGTTTTTTTTATCAAAATTTCAAAATATAGGTGTAGGAATTGATACTAGCTATCAATATTTCACAAAAAATATTAAGTCACACCTTTTAATTGACGGGAAACTTTGGGCTCATGCTTATCAAAATAAACATAAAATATTTAATCAATTAAACATATGCAGCAAAAAGTAAATGGAGATAAATCCAAACTTCCTTAGGATCTTAGGTAGAAATGTACATGTGGTCGATTTGGGTAGTTTAAAACATAAATTTGATAGAGATCTTAGCTGCTTAGAGACTTATAACTTTAAGTATGCTAATCCTTGAATGATCATTGCCACAGCTTGGTTACTTTGACCTCTCTTTGAGGCAACAAGTAGCACAAGTGTCCTGCCTCTAATGGTAATCCATATAGATGTCTTTTAGACCTTCATGAGGTCTACTGGTTCTTTGGTGCTAGCCAAAATACTTCAAAAGCCTTAACCAAAAAGTAAGAAATAGTTCCCTTCCCTTACACATAACCATGAATTGTTTAGGATGTTGTAGCGAAGTTGCAAAAATGTGAGATAGCGCTATAACAAAGTCGTAGGGATGTAGCAATGGCAGTATTTTGCCTTTTGCGCATGGTGGCTACTCTTTCTAATTCTAGAAAACAATTTTCTCACTTTATTGGATTAAAAATGATTCTGGATCATCAAAGGATAAAATGGCACATGGAGCTTAGGGAGAGCTAGAGATTATGCCAACTTAGCTTAAGGATTTAATAGGATGTGTTTAGGGTTTGATAGCCAGAAAATGTATTAGCCGTGCAAAAACTCTTGCAAATGTATGTTTATACATCTAAAATTAGGTTAGGCTTAACTAATGGGTCAGCCAAGCC
>JBBYHL010193275.1:0-20388 GCA_038381835.1 Adansonia madagascariensis
CTATAACTGATTTAAAAATATCATAACATAATATATGACATGCATCCTTAAGTCATATAAAAATATGCACAAGATCATAATGTATTTATTTCATGACAATTAGATGTGCACATTTACATTGTAATTCTAACAACACTTTATCATACATATATGCACTTAACTTTTAGATTGAGAGTATGAATTTTTGGACACTATTTAGAGAGAGTACGTATTGTCAAAATATTTTTAACATGCCAAAATATTTTTTCATGAAATAAAAATCATAGATATTTATATATAAACATATTTATTATTTAATTAAACATTAATATTAAATAATAAATATTTTAAGTGACCTAAAAAATTCATAAAAATCACTAAAAATAAAAATAATAAAATATTTAGATCTAAAAAAAAGGGAATCGAAACAACCCAGGATCAAAGGCGCGTGTGGCGCACACGCCTTCCTGTGCGTGTGGGCTTTGGTTGGGATACGAGTCCCTGCCATCTTCTACGACTGGGTTTTTCTTGACTCGTTCAAGTCTATTGGATGTTCTAAAGTCAATTTTTGTTTTTCGATCAATTTTTATGCAATTAATGACCTAAAACCGTGATTTTAAGCTAGATTTACATGATCCATGCATCAATTTTGATTAAAAACATAAGAATCATCATCAAATATTCAAGATTACTTGAATTCTATGAAACAACATCAGACCCATTTCAATATACCATAAATTTTCTTATTTGAATCATCTTTCCTTTAATCTTAAGGTTGAATAACATATATAAATGATTAAACTATCAAAATAGTTTTCATGAATTAATCAAGAATTTTATGAAATTTTAATACACATAATATATAAGCAAATTCATGGTACATATATAAAATATGTTTCAATATATAAATACAAATTACAAAATTAATCATAGCATGTTAAAAAATTCAGTTTCATGCTTTTACTATATTTATTATAACTCGATTATCCTTAATATAAATTATTTAATCATTTATGCATGAACAATATAAGCATAAAAAATTCGTTTTTAACGAATCTCACCGGATGATTTGAAGAACAAGGCTAGAAAGCTTAGCTCTGATGTCACATGTAATAATTTAAATAAAACTATCTCTAACCATGGTTGATCAATAATGCGACCTCGCTCCAATTACACGAAGATGAACATCCCGTATAAGTCTTCTAGTCTATTTTTTTTTCTTGATAATTACCTTATGACAGTGCACAGGCAATTTATATAGACTAGACTAGGGATCTATACTAAAAGACTAATTAGAGTTGTATCCTACTATCAAGGAGTCTGTATTCTAATTAATTATTGAAATAGAGTTAAATTTTTATCACTAGAGTAGTTAAATTAAATAAGATTTACTTTATAATTTTACCTTAATAATTTAATTTAATTATTTTAATCCATTTATTATCATGTGAGCCACATAAAGTCCAATACTTTAACCCTTGACCTTGCCCACTAACAGCAAAAACCTTAATCACCAAGGTAATATGATAAATAGGATAGCAATGACAATGTTAACAGTGTTGGAGATTATCTTCAAATTAAAAATCATTGTTAATCAGCTACAAAATAAAACTTGGTATAGTAAATTAAAAGAAATTAAGCTTCCGACAGACTCCGTAATCAGTATGTGGATGAAACAATGAAAATTTAGGAAGGGCCGGCGATTCTGGTTGTGGTCAAATAACAACAGCTAGCGATTAAGAATTAATGGTGGAAAAATCTCATTGTATAAATAGTTGTCGACCTGAATGATTGAATTTGGATTTTGGAGGCCCTTTCCTTTCCTTTCCTGACCGACAGTTACACTACACGCAGGTAACATAAGGTCAGGTAAGGTAAGAGTAAGGCCAAACAAATAATGCAATGCAAAAGCAAAATTTGTCTATCTATATATCTTAGAAAATACGCCATCACATAAAATTCCAATACCACCAAATCCAGTCACTACAATAATTTTATTATGTTACGGATATTGATTCTCTACATCTCACTACCCCCAACCTTTTTATGCCCTCCCACAACTTCTATCCGCAACTCAATTTGATCTCATCATGCGCTTGGGATTATTATTTCCACTTCATGAGTTTCCTTTTCTTTCTAAATAATAATAATAATAACAATAATAATTGATGAAAAGAAGATTTGAAATGAGAAATTATATATTTATATTTTGGGGGGGGTGAGGATCTTGAATTCTTGATTCTTGACTGACCCACACGTGAAAAATAAACTTGTCCGGTTGTGGAACATAACATCATCGTGTGAATTGTCATGTCCGGACAATTGAACAAAACATAGATATAATAGAACACATTAATTAATTAATTATATTAATTTTAAATTAGTTCCATGAAATGTCAATTATACATCTTGGTTAACATTTTCTTAGTTAACGGATCATTTATTGTACCAAAAACTAAACTAAACAAAATTATATATATAAATGTGTGTGTATAATATATATATATATATATATACTGACTTCGGAAAATGAATAAGATTGTTTAATTCCTTCTATTAGGTCATTTTTAATATGGGTTTACAAAACCTAGGTTACATTACTGACAAAGAATAAAAGTCATTACTCCTTTTTCTTATCAAGTTTGTATTTGACGCATTGATAGTATATAATTTCATATAAAGTTAGTAAATCAGATGATACTATTTTATTAATTTTTTTAAATAAATACATGTTACTTTTATCTAAATAAAATGATATGATATGGTTTATATGAAGCTACACATTATCAATGCATCAAATATAAATTTTTCCCTATCTCATTATGTTTATCTTCATTAAATAAAAAAAACTCAATTTTAATAATTATATTTAATAAAATTATAAAATTACAAAAGTTTTAAAAAAATTTAAAAAAGAAATATTTTTAAAGTTTAAGTTTCAAAATTTTAAAATTATATTCAATATAATTTTTTTAAAAAAATGATAAAAAATGAGCTTGTTTGATAAAAATCAAACATGAACATATATATAAAATGGGATTTGAAAAACGAAGTTGTATTGCTTAAACGATAGCTTTCTAATAGTGGTAGATAGCTTGAAAACAAAAATGCTACCAAGAATATATGCTTGAAAATCAAGAGTCAACTAAAAATATCATACATAATTGAATAGCTACACATTGCCGACATATGCAACAAATTTAATTCTTGTTCACTTGATAATTGAAAGTTAGCAATTTAAATTTTAAAACAAGAAGATCGGTCGTCGGTGACAGGTATCTAATGATCAAGAAGCATTCATGGAATCTACCTAAATCAATATTTTTCACACAATCAAGGTACAAATTACACGTAACACCAAAAACAATTATAACAGAAATGTATGTGTTTCATACGCAAAAAGTTTTTATTTTGTGTGTGTGCATATATATATATATATTCTTTAATTTATATTTGGATTTTATCATTTATCAAGATGCTTTAATTTGAAGGAATTTGTATTAGTCAATCCTTATTTGTTAATCAATCCTTATTTGTCAAAGAAATTTTAGTCTGTTTCAAGATCTTAAAATTGAAAAACTTATTTCTAATATGGCATGAAAACGTGATAAAGTATTAGTATTAGGATTAGTATTTCTTTAAATAAAATAATTAATTAATTTTACGTTGACTACTTAATATAAATTTTGATTAATTATTTTGAATAAAACAAAAAGCAAATATATTTTAACCCGATCTTGAATGATTAATAACTTGTCATCTCAGAAGATTAAAAGGAAAGCATTGTGGTGGTAGAATTTGACTTCATTATAGTAGTTGCTGGAGAAGGAAACAGTTTTCCACAAGAAAATTTTGTTATTATTAGAACTGTAATTATTAGAACATAGAAGGAAGAATGTCTCCAAATCTCAAGTCCCAACAGAATCAATGTAAATATAGTAGCAAATGACACCCAAGTCGGGAAGACTGATAACTATAATATTTTATTCGTTTCTAGAAAAAATAAAGATTTGTTGTCACTGGTAGAAAAGTATTCATGAGTCAAGTTAAGCCGGATTAAGGTTTGAAAAAAATTTTAGATTTTTTGTCTTAGTTAGTTTTCTGCCAATCTCAACTCGTCCATATTATCCATATTTACTATTTATAATTAATAAAAAATTTTAAAATTATTTTATATTAACATTTATATATTTTATAATTAAATTTAAATAAAAATATTTTTAAATTATTAGATATCAATTCAAGCTAATCAACTCAACCTGAATTTAACAAAAAACTTGTCTAAGACTTGATTCTAGCAGACTGAACTTATTGGGCCAAACAGATAACATGACCTATGGACAAGTCTAGTCACGAGTGGTTATAGATGAAGCTATACATTTATGGTGGAGAGTCATGATAAAAGGAAATCAAAATGTTAAATTTTGGGGTAGCAAATAGATGTAATAGGTCATTCCTTCTATATGTGCAAATTAAAATTAGGTAAATCTTTACTCCGCGTAGAGCATAAACCGAGAAAATTTAAATAAAATATTCACAAGACTCATTAAAGAAAAAAGATATCGCGATTTGTATTGAATCTCAATGAAATAAATAGGTTAATAAAAAGTTTGTACATTAAGTTTAGCAAATTTTTTGATATTATAAGAAAAGGCCAAAACTTTATTTTTCTTTAATTTCATTTTATTTAAAAAATGTAAGAAAAAAAACTCCATCAGTAGAAATTAGAAATTAGCACGGATCAACTAGAAAAAAATAAAGGATGGCTCGGATCAAAATAAAATTTTGATTATTTTTAATTTAAAAATGCCAAAAAATAAAATAAAATAAAAGAACTGCAGGGAATCAAGCCCTTTGGAGCCGCCTCTAAGAGTAGTATTTCCGAGCCGTTTGTGGAGAGACATGACTTGAGATCTTGTTTGTTTGTTTGTTTGCAGAAAGCCGAATGAAGTTTTGGCAAGCATATTATTCATAGGCAGTCTTGACTGAAGCAATGACAATAGTGGACTTAAAGCCATTATGGGCATAAATTACGAGAGATGATCTTTACAATTAATGTCAACGTAAATAGGCTGGACAGGGAAGAGACTGTCCTCCGCTCCTTTTCTGAAAATTGACTGATTAGATTTAGAGATGGTGGTTTGAATAATGAATAGTACCAAACCATCACCAACCACTACATACATAAATATATATAATCTGCAAGATCATGACCCTCTTATAAAAGAGCTAGTATTTAGCTACGGAAATTTGTTGACAGTTTACTTCAAAGGAAGCCATATATATACATAAGCAAGCATATTTATTGATAAATAAGACAATTAAGTTCAATAGTGGAACTCAGATGGCAGTGGAAGATATGTCATTGCCTATGGTTGGTACACTTGGATTTCACTCGTTGGGGCAACTGTTGTTCTTATGCCATAAAGTGTATATCTATTTATTTATACACACACTTTCATTGATATAATATGGAGTATTAAGTAATTCAAGTTGAGCAATGAAGCTAAACACTAGATCCACAATTTAAATTACAAGTCATCAGCAGCTATACTTTGAAATTAAAATAAATAAGATAGGTCATGTTTCATTACAGTTATCTCCACGTTTCCTCTTCAACTCTATTCTCGTACTATGATACCAAAAACGTGATTGAAGATACATATGAAAAAGAAACTACTGCTAATGGTATGTGTACTATATATATTTTATTTTCTAAAGCCATGGTCCTTCTAATACTACTGTCCCAATCAACCAACCAATAAAGCTTCTCTTTCAAGAGATGATGATCACAAAATGATAGTGAACGTAAAGCTTTGGAAACCAATTTTTTTCCCTTCATCTTTCTCCCTAAATCATTGGCTCCTTAGCTTGCCTCTCAACTTTCGCTTGTCTCTATCGAAAAGATCAGAATATTTCCTGTCCCCGCCTGAGTTCACCACAAAGGGCATGGGAGTTTCATTCTACTCCTATCCAAATCACGACACGTAGCATCAAGAAAATTGATATCAGCTAATTTTTGGAATGCAAATAGGATTAAGTGAATTCAAATCCATTAAAGCACTATCTAGCTTTAATATAAATTTAGATTAATTAATATTTCTAATAAAATTGCACATATCATTAAAAATATATAAAACGTATTGAAGGAGATAACTTGCAATTAAGAGAGATAATTGTTTGTCATAATCGTATTTCAAGTATTATATA
Organism: Adansonia madagascariensis; assembly: GCA_038381835.1. NCBI lineage: Eukaryota > Viridiplantae > Streptophyta > Magnoliopsida > Malvales > Malvaceae > Adansonia > Adansonia madagascariensis. Next base: position 6,190 of record JBBYHL010193275.1, read on the forward strand.
GATATAAATTTTGATACATTGATAATATATATTATATAAATTTTGATACATAAATATATCATGTTAGTATTATTTTTTGTGTTATATTTTTTTTTTTGTAATTTTTCTTGTCATGTTAGTTTTTTTTTTCTTTTTTGTGTTATGTCTAATTGTCATTATTCCAATAATTCCCTATTTTATGCTGCATTCATTTAAAATAAATTTTAATATGTTCGAGATTATGTTATTTTTTGTTTCGTATTTTAGTTATTTTTATGTCATGTTTGTGCGTGAAACTATTCAAATAACTTTAAATTTTTTTATCATGTATATGTCCATTAATCATTGATTTTTTTTTTTGAAAAATAAGATCATATTAATTTTTTAATTTTTATATTATTGAATAAAAAAGATTGATAAATTATCAATAAATTTAAAATGTTTAATAAAAATATGAGATAGGTTGATGTAAGTGATTTATTTTTTAAACTCTATGTGTTGAAGCAAAAGAAAAAAAATATTATGATGATTAAATAGTAAAAAAAAATTAAGTTAAATGATTTATATTTTAGTTTTTTTTTTTATTTTTTAATATGAATATAAAATGATGGACATCAATATTATCTAAATGAATTAAATTTTGATATCCTTCTTATTTTTTACAAATAATATACATATAATGAATTAGATTTGTGTGTATTCATGTTGTATTTATGTTATTTTATATCTATACTATATTTTAAAAATGGTCCTCAAGTTAGATACTTTGCATAGTTTGTTATAATAATTCAATTTTACTTTGAATTAATATTTTTTTTATCTCATAATTATATTGAAAGTGTTATTATGACAATAAAACTGAAGTAATGCTAAGATTCACACACTTGTGTGCTACTATATGCAACTCTTAATAGGACTATTATATATTCTATGTAAATTAAAACACATATTTATGGAAACTAGTTTACGATGATATAATAAGTCAATAGTATTTAATTTAATATATAATTCATTGTTACATACTTTTTTCATTTTTATAAATCTATATATTTAATGATTTTTATAAAAAAAATTGTTATTAAATTATATCAAACTTATTATAAATTTTACCAAAATTATTATAAATGTCATTAAAATTATAAAGGTTATCAAAATTATATCAAATGCTACCGGAACTTATATTAAGAGTTATCAAAATTATATTAATGCATACAAAAAATTTAGCAAAATCATGTCAAAGGTTGAACAAAATTATATAAAAACTTACAAAAATTATATTAAATGTTATAAAATAATTTTAAAGGTCGCTAACATCATTTCAAATGTTATCAAGATTATCAAAATCATACTAAAAATTACCAAATTATATCAAAGGATGTCAAAAGTTATATTTAAGTTATAAAAACTACATAAAAAATTGTCAAAACTATAAGAAAAGTTATCAAAATATCAAAAGTTACCAAAACTATTAGAAATGTTATAAAAAGACTACTACAAGATTATCAAAGTTTTTACAAAAGTTTTCAAATTAAATTAAAGGTTATCAAAATTATATCAAATTTACCCTAATTATATCAATGGTTACTCAAAAATTGTACCAAAGTATCAAAAACATATAAAATTTATTGAAATTATATCAATATTTACCAAAATTATATCAAGGTTACCAAATCTATTATAAAGGTTATCAAAATTATATAAAAGTTATCAAAACTATGAAAAATGTTATTAAAATTTTATCTAATGTTACCAAAATTATTACAAATATTATCAAAATTATATTAAAGGTATCAAAACTATAAAATTACTAAAAGTATATCAAAGGTTATCAAAATCATATAAAGTATTATCACTTATATCAAATTTATTAAAATCATAGCAAAAGCTATCAAATTATATAAAAAATGACCAAAATATTGTCTTACGATTATCAAACTTGTATAAAAAGTTAACAAAATCATATTAAAAGCCATAAAAATCATAAAGAAATTATCAAAATCATATCTAAGTTTATCAAAATTATTTTGAAGGTTACCTGTCAGTTAGTTTAGGAAAGTAAGATTAAGAAGTTGATTCCTGATTTTTAAGAATCAAATTAGTTATTGATTCTTAAATTTTAGGAATCGGTTCTGTTTTATTATTAAGATTTTCACTCGGGTTTAAATAAGAGATTCTTTAAATTAAGAAAAATCTCCAATGCAGAGTATCAAGGGAATTAATAGCTAATTAATTATTTTCTTTTCTTATTTATTGAAATGTATTTTTCAAAGAATTAATTTTCCTTTTTCTAAAATTACATGGTATCAAGGCAAGGCTTCTGATTTTTTATGGCTAAAAATAACCATGACTAAGGGTAAAAGACATTATTTGAAGGTAGAAAGTTTTACGATTGCCCTGACAATTGGAGCAAACCATATTTCTTAACATTCATTCCAAATAATCTCCTATAAACTGAATGAAAAAAACTACCTAGAGTGGGTTCAGTTTCTGAAATTGAAGATTGATGGTAAGAGAAAACTCAGGTATCTAACTAGAGATGTTAAGCAACCAGTAGCCAGAGATCCTAACCTCATTATATGGAGATAAAAAAATTCATTAATCATCGCTTGGCTGATCAATTCAACAAAACTAACCATCGGTAAACTTTATCTCTTTCTCTCCATTGCAAAAGATGTATGGAAAAGCAGTGCATGGAAACATATTCCAATGTGGAAAATTCTTTTAAGATTTTTTATTTGAAAACAAAATTGTAAAATTCAAACAAAGTGAATGTGAAATCACTACTTATTATAATGAGATGATTTCCTTATGGTAAGAATTAAACAAATGTTACAATGATTAATGGGATTGATGATAGTGTAAAAATCATGAAAAAAGAGAAGAATGACTGTCTACATTTTTGTTTTTGGTAGGTCTCAACAGAGACCTTGGTGAAATTAGGTCTCGAATCCTTGGGGAAAAAAACGAAAAACCTTCCCATCCTTCGTGAAGCCTTTTTTTAAGATTAGAAAAAAAAAAGACCATGAGAAAAGTTATATTAAGTACGCAAGAAGTGAAACCAACAATAGATATGGAAAATTCAGCCTTAGTTTTAAGGAGCATTCGATTGGACAGTGACAAGAAGAAAAATCCTTGGTTTGATCACTATTCATGGGAAGCAAATCACTTTAGAGGCATCTCCATTCATAAAGGAATAGTAGAGCAGCTATACAAACTTTTCCAATCACCACAATTCCAAGTAAACTCTTTTTTTCCTTTCGCTTAACAAGGTAACTTCATTATCTCCTTCTTTAGTGTCAATTGTAGTCAGGCCAAATTTTGGATCATAAATAATGGAGCAATCAAACATATAAGTAGTTGCTCCCACCATTTTTCTACTAACACTTTTTGGACACAGAACAATAAAATCAAGATTGTCAATAAGTCACTTTTGACAATAACTGGGACTAGATCTACTATTTTATCTCCATCTGTAACCCCAATAATGTTTTTCATGTGCGTAAATTATCTTGTTATCTGTTATCCATAAGTTAACTAATGATCTCAACTATCAAGCTAATTTTTTATCCTTTCCGTGTAAGTTTTAGGAAATAGTCTCGGGAAGGATGATTGGCGATACTAGAAAATGCAAAGGTCTCTATTTGTTTGAAGAAGGAACTAATCCAAGGAAACAAGTTTAAAGTACATGTTTTTAATCCATTTCTATTTCTATTTCTATTTCTAGTGATGTTATGCCATGGTATTATAGGTTGGGGCATCCAAGCTTACATTATTTAAGACATTTGTTTTCTAGTTTATAAAGTCCGTCTTCATTTTAATGTGAGTTTTGTGAATTAGCTAAACATCATTGCTCATATTTTCCTTTAAGGCTATACCAAGCAGAAAAACCATTTTTGTTAATCCAGAATGATGTTTGAGGACCATCTAGAGTTTCAACACCTTTTAAAAAAAGTGGTTTGTTATTTTTACTAATAATCATAAAGATAAGTTGGGTGTACTTGCTAAAAGAAAAAATAAAAGTAAAAAGGGTTTTTAAAACTTTTTATGCTATGGTGGAAACATAGTTTCAAGGAAAAACAAAAACTTTTATAAATGATAATGGAAAAGAATATTTTAACAAGGTTGTCATATATTTCAAGATACGAACCTCAATATATTAAAGCAGACAACATTTTGAATCATAGTAGGCTTTAACTAGTCAGACGAATCATTCATTTGAACTTATCGTACTGAAACACAAGAGTGACTAGGTTAAGGAGCCGCCATTGTAGACACCTCATTTTGTCTTGGCTAGTTTATGGCATCTTAGGAGTTAGGTAAACGATGATAAAACTAGAAAATAGAAATAAAAGCTGGGGGACGACTGTCAAGTCATTAGGCAAAAAAACTTTTTTAGAAAGGTCTAAAATGCCTATGGGCCATATTAAAGAAAAATATAAAATTGAGGCATTAAAGGCCACTTTTCATGGTGTCACCAGGGTCATTTAGATGTATACACAGGTCAATTTCTCACTGTTTGTAACTAAGTTAAGGTAACTCGAGAAGCCACCGGTATGTGCAAGTTATATTGGTACACAAGTATTGATACAAGGCTTTTACAGAGCGAAGAACTTGAATTTTCATATTTAGTACCGATACTAAAGGGTTTGGTATCAATACCCAAGCTGTGGTATCGATACCTAGCATGTTTATGTCGATACTGACCTTGATAATAGCTAAAGTTATGATTTTTGGTGAAACGTATCGATACACAAGCATGAGTATCGATACAAGTCCATGGGGTATTAACATAGGCCTCTAAGTCTTAAGACTGGAAACAATTTTTGGTCTTAGTATCGCCATACCTCGTTGTATCGATACTCAGGGGTAAAAATTACCTTGTGTATTGATACAACATGTTTTGTATCGATACAATAAGGCATTTTGCCTTGCTCAAACCATTTTCCAACCTTTAAAAATCTAATTCAAACATGTTTTTGGCTCCAAGAAACTATCATAAAAAATTGTAAACCTTGGCTTTGGGCCTATGATCGAATTTAAAAAATTTTAGAGCACGAACAACCAAGGACAAAGGTCACTTTCACAAAATATATGGTTGTAAGAAAGTGGCAGGCATATCATCAGCTGGGAGGTTATTGCAGCCTTTCTGCTCTCTTTTTCAGGATGACAAAACCAATGAGAAGAAAATTAGCCGAGCATGGTAGCTGAAGATGTTCCCTAGTCCAGGAGAGAAAAATAAAAAATGCCCTTGCCTTATCTCTTAAAGGTATTGGCTCAACATTAGATTAGAAGGGGGACTTTCAGCTACTTTAAAAAGGACTCTCTCCTATAAAAAAAAAACTCTCAGCTATCAAAGAAGCTTTCCAGCAATCCCAGAAAACTTTTCATCTATCCCTACAAATCCTCTATCAAATCCAGCTCCAACAACTGAGCTTAAAGTCACTACTTCAAAAAAGAATGAAACTTCAAGCTTTTGCTGGCATATTTTTTATCTTGTTCCATATTTTTTTTGTTTTGATCATCCATTTCATTTTAGTGGGCCCTTCATGTTACCGTGATCCTCCTAATACTCTCATGCATCTTTGTTGCCTTCGTTGTGGTAGTTCTAGGATCTTGACGACCCTCTTAACACCTTGATGTTGTTAGATATGTAAACTCACCATGTTTCATTTTCATCATCATACAACCTCTTTTCATGCATCTTTTGCCATATTCCTTCTATATTTACATATCTATTTCATATTTAAAAGGTCACCTTAATATGTCTTAGGTATGTTTAAATATTTTTCTTGTGTTTTAAGAAGGCCCATGAAATAAAAATGTTGTCTTGACAACTCCAACATCAACTCCATTGTATAAACATGTTTATATCATCTCCATGCACCCTATTTGTCATCTTCTTGCATCTATGTCACCCATTTCCATGTCAAAATGTCATCTTTGCATATTTAATCAATGTTTACCTTTGTATGGGCTGTATTTTATTCATGATATCTCCATTAAAATGCTTGCTTATTTCTTACAAATTGATGTTTAAAAACATCCCTAAGTTAAGTTCACGTTACCTTCAATAGATGAAGAGTAGCATGGACTTAATTTTTTCATCAAATTGGTCTCCCAATCTTGGGGGCAAATTAACATTTTAGCTCTGGATTCATGGTGAAATAAGTTTATTTAAAAAAAAAAGAAAAGAAATCCTTTTTAGTATTAATCCTTGATCTTGAGTCTCGTGTTCCTTTTTATGACATGGTCAACGAGTTGTTCCATCATCCCAAACTACTTTGAGATTATGGAATGAACTTGTAAAGCTTGTCATTTCTTTCTGTCGTAGACGTTCGGATGTACTAGACCCTAGCCAATCTTGGAAAAAATTGGAATATCAAATAATCCTCTTTGTTTTTGCTCTGGTAAAACTATAATCCGAACTTGAAAAACATTTTTGAACCACAAAATATTTCTTTTGATTTTTTAATATTTTTCCTTTAAAGGACATCGAATTACTTTTCTAATGGTGTCTTATTTGCCCTCAGATCATCCCGGACAGGGGAGTTATGATTTTTTGAACCTTTACTGTCTGAAACCAATGTGCAACATTCTGTTTGGGCCATTTTAGCCCGTTAGATGATTTTTACTAAATTTCCAAATATTTTTTGCAAAAATTTCACAAAATTCCATTTTTGGAAAGGTATTACTTACGATCTAACAGTCCCAGATAAGCTTAGAATGATTTTTTGAAATCCATCATGCCCTTTTAATAGTACATGCTGCTAGTGCTGAGATGAACCTTATTTTGAAAATTAATTCCACTTAGAAAGTGATTTTTTAGAATTTGTAGAATATTTTTATATTAAACCTTGTTGAGTTGCCTTTCCAACAGTACCTCATTTACTCCCTGAAGCTTTTAGAGGTACCTAAAACAAATACAGGAATAAAGGGAACATAATGTTGTCTCTTATTTTTAACCCAATTTTTGAATCTCCTTTTATCGAGACGCTGGGATGCCTCGAAATGCACCCGTTTAGTCTCCTTCACAACATCAACCCCTTTTAACTTGGATCAAGATTTAAATACAAAAATAAGATTTCATATTAAAATTTTTGCTAGTGGAGATACTCCAACTCCATTACTCAAAGGGGATACTCCAACCTCATTTTTTAATTAAAGATTAAATTTTCTCCTTGTTCCTAAATGTTTTCCTAACTTTGGGGATATTCCAGCCCCACTACTTTGAGGAGAACTCTAACCCTATTTTTTAAAAAGATACAAATTTTTCTTTATTCCTAAATATTTTTACAACTCTATTTTAGGGGATACTCCAACCTTGCTTTTACCTTAAAATTTTAAAATTTTTTCTCTTTCGAATGCCTCAAAACTGTTTTGATAGAAATCATCTTTCTTCTTCAAATTACCTCTGAATCCAGACTAATCTCTAAAATTGCCATCTTGGTTATTCTTCAATAATCGAAGGCAATTATGAGATACATTTCGATCATCCCTCCTTTTTACATTATTTTGTTTGTGATTGCTTGTTTATGATATTATTATCTTTCTTATTTTTTGCCTTACTAACTTGTTTCCTTTTGTAGTGATAATTGTGCATCCATATTTAAAATTTAATTTTTAAAAAAATTTACAAGGCGATGTTTTGTGTTGGTATCTCTCTAGTGCCTAATACAAAACATCCAATTTTTTTAAATCCAATATGGACTTTGTTTTCACAAATATCCCTATGTTCCTCACATCTTCGAGGTGCATAGGTGATCTAATTTTCTTTAAAAAATCTCTGATTTCCATTTTCCAAAACTTCATGCATTAAAGAGAATTATATCTAAATAGAGACCAAATGGAATCGATTTAATCGAGACCAAAGTGAGACATAGTTAGTAGGTACCGATTTTAGGCGTCATGGGGATGCAAGTCCTTCCCTGCTCGTAACCAACTTCTGAGCCTAACCAACGAATCTCTAGACTTCGTTGACCTTGAAATCAGTGTTTTAAGTTTCATAACTTGTAATACTTTTTTCAATAGCCATTGGATCTCACCTAGCTTGAAATGATCAGTGGTGACTCTAAGTTTATAGCCACTTTATGGTGGCCATCCGAGATTAGTTGGATGAGAGATTCGCTCACGGTCCATTATTATGCCTAATCCAAGTCCAATCATGGGATAACTCAAAGGCTCAACCATAACCAGCCATCATTTATTTTAAGTCAAACGCGCTATGCCGTTCAGATCGTCTGAAGCTTCAAAGGCCAAGCATGTGGTGACAACCACCAATCTATTTGGCTATAAGTGTGACTGATCACCTATTAAAATCATTCACTAAAGATTTATGAAACTCTAAAAGAACAATTTTATGATCTGCGTATATAAAATATCTATAAATTTGAGCTCAAGAGTCGGTTACACCACAAGGACTCGATCTTTCTCGTGATGCCTAATAATACCAACTAATCACACGTATCCTAATTTTTTTCTTCAATCTCAATCATATATGCTCGATCATAATCCTCCTTTACATTCATCAAAACAATAAAAAAATACCACAAAAAATTGTATACTGAAACTTTTATTGGGACTAGCTCAAATTGTTTAAAAAGGAAAAATTCTACAAAAAAAAGTATGACTCTAAAAATACTCACTAATTGAATCCATTTTTAATACTTTTATCAATTTGACTCCATTTAAAAGAAATCACAACACACTTAAGCTAAATTGAAGAAATCACAATTTTGGAAATAATACTAAAAATTCGCTTTATTTAACTCAACTTGCAAGCTTTAATGTGAGCCACTAGGGACCTTTTATAAGACACACCTAGACATATTGACTCATTAACATGATTTTTGGCATCAATTCCGAGGCATCCGAATGCCTCGAAATAGTAAACACTAAACCCAGAGAGAACTGAAACAATAGACAGATTTGACCTTCAAAGCTCTTTGAATTTATTTTGGATTATTCCTATCACATAAAATCATCAAACGAAATTTTAATGAATGCTGAATCACTATAATTCAACCTAAAATATTCAAAAAAATGCTAGAAAATCATTTTGGTTGTCACATGAATTTTTTAATTGGACGCTACTACATCACATAACATGTTTGAACAGCCCGCTTGCTAAAACTTCTTCTCGGTTTGTCTGGAATTCCTATCGGATAGGCCATACATTCTTAGAAGGCTTAGTCATTCTACTTTTATCTAAAAATATGAGAAAAATACACAAAAAAGATTATCCTCATCAAAAATAGTTTGTAATACTGATAAAGAGATGAAATAGAGCCATAAAAAAACCTATGTTTCGAGATTTTATTGTATTTATTCGATCATGAAATCAAAAGTTTCAATAGCCTATTTTGCAGCTCAACCAATAAGAATTATGAGAAAAATACTAAAAAATTCTAAGGCATATAACCTAGTCAAAATATATCTTTTCTTATGAGACTATAGTGCCAGACCGTAATAGTAGCTTTGATGCAACTGGTGATCAAAAAGCCTTTTGTCAAATTTTTAAAACACGTTTTTGGATGTTCGACCATCCAGCAATATAAGGAATCAACAAAAACTTCTCAATGCCAAGACCTACAAACGTGTTCTTCAACATTAGTGATATGCTTTGAAGTCATGCGAATGACTTCTATTTTATCAATTTTATTCATTATTATTTATTCTTAAAAAGTGAATGGAAGACCAATGCAACTCACTTATGTGCTGTAACCAACACCTAAGTGACTATAAATAACATAATTTGCCTTACCGAAACAACACCTAATGACTCATAGCAAGGCTTACCAAGTTTAAACACATCCAAGCATATTTAAACACATAAAAATATTTTTATTTGCGCCAAATAAGCTTTAATTCAAGCTATTTTATTTAATATCCCCAAGCTACTCATTAAAGAGCTTATTAAACAAAACCAAACCTTTATAAACCTATTGATTAAATAAACCTGAGCTTGCCTTTAGGGGATCTTTTAAAAGAAACAAAGTTTTTACACAACCTAAACACACTATTATGTTTATCAAACACATAGAATACTAACCTATGTTTCTAACCATCCATAAAACATATTCTAAACACAAATTCAATATGGCCGAATACTTCCTATGATTATTATGCACATCTATTCATCAATTTTCATCAAATCCTCATCATTTAACAATTAAACACAAGAAAACAAGCTTGGATTCAATTCAATTAACATGCTTAACAACCATATCATGTTTTTCACCATTTAAGCTCATCAATTCAATAAATAAGCTTCTAAATTCATTCACCATTTACGCTCATCAATTCAATAAATAAGCTTCTAAATTCATTCACTTAAGCATAAATTTCAACTTACCGAAGTTCATCTCAACTAAGTTCATCTAAGTTTCATCAATAAAGCATCAAATATGCAAAGCCCACTTAATCATACCAAGAAACCACCATGGCAGAACCTAAAGAATGCTATCCCAGCTTGTTCAAATGGTTCACCTAGTTCGAGAAGCTAAAATTTCATCATTTAGCACTAGTTTCAAGTTCTAATAAACAAAGTTTTAGTTCAAATCAATTTATACTAGCTTAAAATGGCAAAATCATGCAAAATTATATCAATTAAGCTTAAGATCCTAGAAATTTAAGCTAGTCGAACTAGGTTTTTCCATTTCCTCTTGTTTGAACATTTTATTGAACTAGAGAATCATAATTCCATCATCTAAACTTCAGGATTTCAGCTCAGTATCATAAAAAACTAGCTCAACTAAACTTGAATCATCAAATTCCTAAAAATCTAGGCTAACTGAAACTTGAATATAAAGATTTCCTCTAGTCTGAACTAAGTTTAAGCTCTCTATACATGATTTCAAATTAAATTTTAGCAATTAATCATATAATCATGTTTAGAATAACATGAAATTAAGTGAATCATAGCTCAAATCAAGATGCAAACATAAGATCATCATGGATCATCAAGGCTGAACACTATAGATCAAGGATACATTATGGCTGGAATTCAATTAGCCATGGATTTATCATTAAAATCATGAAATTGAAATAAAATTAAAGAGACAAGATAGAAATTATACTTATTCCAAATTAGATCTTCCTCCTAAAGATGATTAGAGCTTGAGAGAAAATGGAATATTCTAGAAATTCTAAAATTTGCCATCTATTTAAAAGTTATCAAATTATGGCTAATCATCCCTACTTATAGGCCTTAAAGTTAGTGGTTTAAGCTTTAATCACTTTAGGTGACCTTAGCTTAATCACTAACCTCATAACTAATTTTAAGAGAAATTACATTAGTGCCATTAATGAATAGCTGAACAAAATTGGCACATTTTGCACATGTTGGAATTTGGCCAAGGTTTATTCTTATGCTAATAAATGCAGAACTTTTATTCCATTCGATTGATCATAATTTGTTTATGTAAAAATGTAGTTGAATGTTCCATCCTACAGTAAAAATGTGTTCTAATGACTTTCTCCGAAAAAAATCTAAAATTTTCTATCTTGGACTTGCTAGATTAAGCCCTCGGGAGCTCATAGCACTCTAAATTCACAAGGTCTTTTCATGATCCAACCCTAATTACACCTTTTTGACCAAAAGTTCATGTTCAATTTCATTTTGCTGCAATTAATTTTGAAATCGAAGTTGTAGAACTTTTTCAATTTCAAAATATAATTATAGGCTAAAGAGTTGACTTTTTATAATTGACTTTGCTTATAGTTGACTTTTGCCATTATGTTGACTTCTGATTTGAACTTCTAAAACAAAGTGTCTTTGTCATCCAAATAACCTTAATAACCACTCTAATTCTCTTAAGAGACATATATGAGTCAACTTTTGACATTCTTGGATTTTTTAGACTCGAGTCTCGATTTTTTGAAATCCAACACTGACCCTTTGAAGTGGATAATTAAGCCCATATGCCTTATTACATTAACTAAGTTTATTGGAACCATGCTGAACCTCTATTGGACTTTTCTATCATTTACAACTCATCTGTGAAGATCTAGAATTAGAAAATTCTACCTAACTTCTAAGACCTGGAAAAAAAAGCCCTGGATAAAATAAGGTATCTACAATGGTCCTAGGTACTTTTGTCTAGAAAAAGGGCATGATACACCAAAGTCATGTAACAATACACCCTAAAAAAATAGCATTGTTGAATGGAAAAAAAAAAAATCATCTTTTAAAGGTTGGCAAAGCATTGTTGTTTACTAATAAGGTTCCTAATTCTCCTTAGGGCAAAGCTTTTTTAACTGCTACATACCTCACAAATCGAATGCTTATAAAGATCTCGAAATTTCAAACACCTCTATGTGTTCTTAAACAAGACTTTCGCATAACTAAGTTGTCCTTTAAATTGCCTATAAAAGTGTTCGGTTTCATTGTTTTTGTGCATTCCATGATCAAAATTATGAAAAATTAGATCCATAAGGATAAAATTGTGTTTTTGAGGATATGCTTCAACTAAAAAGGATACAAATATTCAAAAAAAAAAGAAAAAGTTTGTTACAAGGGTTATCACATATTTTGAGTCTAAACCATATTTTGATGCTCAGTTTCAGGGGGAGACAAATTTTAAAGATATAAAAACTTTAATGATAAAGTAAGTTTTTTTATAAACACAGAACTTAATGTTTTAGATAATGAAAATGCGCGCTTAAAGTCTATAAAGTCATCTAATAACTTTCATAAAAATAGCAATATAGGGACAATACATATGAAAAAAACTTTTTCTTTATTCAAAGAGGAAACAAATTCCAAAAAATGAGACCAATGCCTTTCAGTAATATCAAGAATTTGAACCATAGATTATTCAAAACTGTATTGAAGATTCAGGTAACATTCATCTTGAATCAGTCAAAGTTAGTTTACCTAATTCTAAGTTATTTAATTTAATAATTTTAATATTCCTAATGCTATTCGTAAGGGTGTTAGAAGTTGTTCCAAGTATCCCATGTCGAACTTTGTGTCTTACAAAAGTTTGTTACCCACTTTTTCTCTATTTACCTCATGGTTATCTTGTGTGCGATCCCAAAGATTGTGTAGGATGCTTTACATGTCCTTAAGTGAAAAGAGGCTATTTTGGAAGAAATATGGTCTCTCAAGAAAAATGAGACATTGGCTACAAATGGGTATTCACAACCAAATATAAGTTAGATGGACCCCTTAAGCAATGCAAAGCACGTTTTGTGGCTAAACTTTCACTCAAACATATGGTATTGACTACCTTGAAACCTTTGCACCCATGAAAAAGTTAAGCACAATAAGAGAACTTCTATCAATTGCAACTAATCTTGATTAGCCCCAACAACAATTAGACGTGAAGAATGTGTCTCTTAATAATGACTTAAAGAAGGAAGTTAACATGGATCCACCACTAGGTTTTGAAAAAAAGTTTGGGTCAAAGATATTTAAACTAAAGAAGTCTTTGTATGGGTTGAAATAGCTGTCTAGAGCCTAGTTCATCCATTTTGTAAAGGGCCAGGAATAAATTCAAGGATAGACATATCACATTATGTTCACAAAGTATTCAACTAATGGAAAATAACCATTCTCATAGTTTATGTGGACAATATTATTCTAACTAGGGAAGACACAGTTGACACAATGCGATTAAAATAATGTTTAGCCTTTGAACTTGAAAATTAAATTTTGGTATCCCAAAAGTTTTTTTTTCTTGGAATATAGGTCGCTCAATCAAAAAAGTGATTGCTATCTTACAAAGGAAATATGCAATTTATCTACTAAAAAAAACAAAAATGAGTAATTTTTGTCCTACAGAAACTCTTATTGATCCAAATCAAAAGCTTAGAGACAACAAAGGTTACCTAGTGAACTCAACACAATACCAAAAACTAGTTGGAAAGCTTATCTATTTGTTCCATGATAGGCTTGATATTGCATTTTGCTATTAGTGCTGTGAGCTAATCATTCATTTTGCCTTGAGAAAACTTCGTAAAACTGTGTACCAAATTCTAAGGTATTTGAAGTGTTCTTTAGATAAAGGTTTATTCTTTGAAAAGAATGATTAATGGTGCATTAAAGCATAAACTGATGTAGATTGTGCAGGATCTATTACAGATAAAAAATCAACATCAAGCTATTACATGTTTGCATGGGGGACTTAGTGACGTGGAGAAGTAATAAACAAAGTTGTAGTTGCTTGAAATAGTGTCAAAACTAAACACAAATCAATTGAGGAGACTTGCAACTATGCC
>JBBYHL010193708.1:0-21784 GCA_038381835.1 Adansonia madagascariensis
AAAATTTATAATTATTAATATGTTATAAAAAAGTATAAACACTTGCAAATACTAATACATGAGTTCTGTCATGTCCATCAGCCTTGAGCGATGCTGAGGCACAATCTTGACTAATGTCACTCTCTCTCTTTCTCTCAAGTTATCTCATCTCATCTCTCCAACCTTTTTCTTTCTTATAAAATAAAGTAAAATACTATTACAAATCAACGCTCAGCCCAAAATTATTAAAAAAAAAAAAAAGAAAAAAAAATGAAGCTCTTCCCTCTTCTTTTGTTTTGGTTCTTTATTTTGTTCAACCATTGTTCTGCTGCCAATGTAACATATGACCGACGCTCTCCCATCATTGATGGCCACCGCAAGCTCATCATTTCTGCTGCCATTCATTACCCCCGTAGCGTTCCTGGGGTCAGTCAGTTTTCCTTTTATTTGAAGACCTTTTACATTCTTTCATTTTTCAATAATGAACACCTAGTTTCCCAGATTCCAATTGGGGTTTATTTTTATTTTTATTTTTATAATTTGGTTCTTCTCTTTACAATTTGCATTTTATTCAACTTTTTTTTTTCATTCATTTAGTTGCTACTTTGCTTTAATACCTTCATGGAATTGATGTCACAATCTCTTGAAGAATGATATGATCCTCGAAACCAACTTTATCCAATATTTTTGCTTTGATTGTTTAAGGATCGCTAACTGTCTTTTTTCTTTGGGATATATATTTTGGAAAATTTCCCCGTAACCTTAAAATATAAAATGTTTGCTTCATAAGCTTAATCTGTTATGTGGCAGATGTGGCCAGGGCTGGTTCAAACAGCAAAGGAAGGAGGGGTCGATGCCATTGAGTCTTATGTGTTTTGGAATGGACATGAGCTTTCTCCAGGAAAAGTGAGTGCTTCAATCTCCTGTAGTGGTTTGTAGGACGGAAAATTGCTCAAAATTGAATGTATTTTTGTCGACTAATCGCTAAGTTTCTGACCCCTTCATTGTTAATTTGCAGTACAATTTTGAAGGACGATACGATCTGGTGAAGTTTGTAAAGATTGTTCAGCAAGCTGGGATGTATATGATTCTTCGAATTGGCCCTTTTATAGCAGCTGAATGGAATTTCGGGTGTGTTTACCTTTTATCACAGATTTTAAAAAATTACACATATTAATATTTGATAAAATTAAAACATCTAGGAGCTAGTGATTTCTTGCTTAGATGATCTAAAATGTGTATAATACAGGGGGATACCTGTTTGGTTGCACTATGTCCCTGGAACTGTGTTTCGGACCGATAATGAGCCTTTCAAGGTGAGAAATTGAACTGCTGGTGTCTCAGATTAGTGAATGGTAGCCCTAGTAGTTATATTTACTTTCATTTTTAGCCGTAAACGTTTTGTGCTTTAAGTGTGACTTTATGAAATGCTGTATGACCAGTAACTTATTGAGTTGATTGCTTGTCGTGGTTTAGTATTACATGCAGAAGTTCGTGACATTCATAGTGAACCTCATGAAGCAAGAGAAACTTTTCGCATCGCAAGGAGGTCCAATCATCTTGGCTCAGGTAAGTACAAAATTAACTTGGAAGTAGCCTTTGCAAAAGTTTCCCTTTTATGAATAACTGATCTTTGCCGTGTATTAAAGTGAACACCGGCTTTCTTCCATTACTTTTTTGTTTATTGAATTTAAATACACCTTTAATCACCATCGACATGCATGTTGCACGGTTGGGTCCTACATATATGAAAGATGATGATGTATGCATTGAAAAGTAATGGATGAAAAGGTAACGGATGATGGAGGGGAGTCAATCCATTAAATTGGTGATAAAATCCCACTTGATTAAATTTGGTATCCTATCTATTATCCCTACCTCTGTTACATAGACTTGGCATTTTACTAAGCCGTACATTAATTAGAAGGGAGTGATTAACTCCGGGCCCATCTTCTAAAATCTTGAGAATTTTAACATTCTTAAAAATGTAAATCTAAGATACACAACTGAGTTTCAGACGCTAACTGAGTCATTTATGATTTGTTTACTCAAAATAGTAGTATTATTTGCCTGATTGATTTAGTAATATGCTTGTTTTTTTGCTGTCTTTTTTAGAAGATTATCCACTTTCTCAAGAAATTGAGTTGATTTACATCATATATTATATATGTTTTTGTTGCATAGGTGTGTGAAAACACATGATTCAAATTTCGTGAGATATTACTGAAACAATACTGGATAGCAATCAACTTTCTAGTTATGGAGTCTAAGTTGATACAAAGTATGCTGTTCAAATAGGTATCTGTTGTAAAGAAGAAACGAAGTAGTTCTTACACATTGGAAGACAAATGCTGTGTTAGTTTATGTGCAATTTTTTCATTTATTCTCAATTTCTTTTGCTTGTAGTTAAGCAAATTCTTTTCTTCTCTTTTGGCCTTTGAACTTATTCAATAATTGATAACGCCCCCCCTCTTTGCTTTTAGAGTTCATTAAACATCTTCCTCAAACTGCAGGTTGAAAATGAATATGGATTTTACGAACAATTTTATGGAGAAGGGGCAAAGCGATATGTCACATGGGCTGCTAGAATGGCAGTTTCTCAGAATATTGGAGTACCTTGGATAATGTGTCAGCAAGATGATGCTCCTGATCCCGTGGTAGATTTTCTTCACTTCCTTCTACTTTTTCCTTTTTCTGACAGCTTCAGAGTGTGTATATTATAAATGCACAAAAAGTATAGCATATAATTCAAATTGACCTTGAGATTGCCACCAAATCAACATAAATGAAATATGGTTCCTACTGTTTGCATGTGTGCAATGAGTATGATCACTTTTTCGTACTGTTATATTCTTCGAAATCAAAGTAAGTTCTTGAATTGGCATTCCTTGTTTTATCTGTTTGCTTCCCTATCTTAAAAAGTAAACACTTCCTTCCAGAATAAATTTGTAGAACAACAACAATGTGGGCTCAACTACATGGATCCTATTCATTCCTATGTTGCTTTGACTCTTCATGTTTTTTGAAGTACCCGTGTCCGTCATTCGTGTCTAACCATTTTTGGACATGGGTAGAAGGATACGATCCTCTAAGGATCTCCAAATATGTGAAAAACTTAAAAAAATTGAGCATACCCATGTCGAACACGTACTTGTATTTGATACTCACATTCGAGTCCGACTAACATAGCACCATTGTACGCTATCTATAGCGATTTGGTAGCATCAATAAACGTAGATTCTTTTCATCCTTGATCTCTGGTTTTCCCTTTTAACTTGGACATTCCCTAGTAAGTTACATATTATTATAAGAGCATTAGTGAAAGGCCCTAGACGCCTTAAATTTGTCTCTCTAATTTTGCCCTCAATTGGCACTGTATTTGCGTTTTTCTGGGTGTACTCCTTTTTATTTTATATTGTATGAACATACATCTATCTATTATTCTCATCCTAGCTATGCTTATTCTCTATACATTTAGATACTTAGTTGGCTAACAATTGAGTGCCATAATGTGTTGATGGGCCTATCCATGTTTGTCAAATTTCCCTTTCAACTTAAGTTGCATTTTGTGCCTACACAAGACACCAGTTGAATGCCTCCATTTCATCCAACTTGCTTGGATTGTGTGGTTGACAATTCAACCGGTTTCATAAATCTTTGAACAGGCAAGGTCAAGATACCAAAACAAAGTACTTTGAAGTATCTCTTAATCTTGATTTCTTGTAGTCTCTTTTTATTTTTTTGGACATTGTTTTCCCATAATAACGCCGAGAAATCACTCCTGTTCAAGAATTTTCAACTAGTATTGGCAAGTGTCCTGCTTTCTATTTCTTCTTTTCATTTTTTATTCCCTATGTTTATGCATATTACAAAGTTAAAAATTGTTTTCATGAAACAAAGAACTCTTGTACAACAGTACCACCATCCAAAAATTGTTAAAAATAGAAAACCCTCATCCAACTCAGATCAGTCAATACTTTAGGAATAGATGATATTTGTACGCGTAAAATTATCTGAGCCTATGAGCATTCATCTGCTATTTGCCTTGAAATAGTTTACATGGAAGAAAATGATTTACCTAGCTAATACAGATTAATAGAATCAATGCTTTATTTAATAGTTGGTGCATCTCTATGTGCATCTCAATTATGCATGCTTACTAACGACTAGCAGCTAAGCTAGGGTTAGGTCTGGGTTGATTTCAGGCTTGTTAAAACTCACAGTAACATTCTATGTTGAACACATATTTCTATTATAAAAACTTTATGCTTCTTGTTTAAGATTTTTCAATTTTCTAAAAATTGAATTTGGTCATCACTGTTTTAAACAACAGGGGATTTCAGAGCCTATTGCTTTTAATTTATTTACATAATAAAAAACTGAACTACTTAGCAATTAGCATAAACCTAGACTTCTGTGCTGCTTCTATTTTGCAGATTAATACCTGCAACTCCTTTTATTGTGATCAATTCACGCCTAATTCTCCAAACAAGCCCAAAATTTGGACTGAGAATTGGCCTGGATGGTAATGTTCTAGTTTTCCTTTTGTTTCGATTGTGTAAATGCAAGTTTGGATGTGTGTTTGGTAGTCTCGCATGTAAAAATATTTTCTGATTCCTGATGATATATAATGTTAACGAGGAAACATATCCTAGAGCAATGGGAACCTTTTGAAAACCAAAATAATTATGTATTTATAATAGAGCTATCTTTGCTTTCAAACATGTGCTTGTATTTATTGGTGTTTCCTTCACAACTAAAAATTTTTCATCTAGGGTTTTGTTTTCCTTGTATTTTTCTATAAATATAGAGGAAAAGAATGGTTCTATTTAGACCTGCATTCTTTATTAAACAGAAAAGAAAAAAGAGGAAGGTGAAGCTGAAACTGGAGCTGATTTTATCGTGAGATTTAATTAATTGATTCTGGTGAAATTTAATTTCTTAAAATGCTTGCTGTTGGAGTTGACCCACTAATCCAACATTTTATTTTATGCCATTTTGATTTTAATCTAAAGCAGAAATGTTTGCATTCTCTTACCTTGCAATTAAGTATTTTCTGAAACATCTGAAAACACTATAGAATCACTTTATATTTAGGAAGATTTATGATCATGTGATTTCTGTTCAAGTTTTGCTGCAATCAGTATTTTGCTTTTCCAGGTTTAAAACATTTGGGGCAAGAGATCCTCACAGGCCACCTGAGGATATTGCTTTTTCTGTTGCTCGTTTTTTTCAGAAAGGTGGAAGTGTACAAAATTACTACATGGTGTGCTAATCAATCTTAAGTGTCTCAGATCTCTTTTTGAACAAAAGTAGTTTATTTATTTATAAATATGTTAATTTGGTTTTTTTTGTTCCTTAGCATCATCATTACCTTTTTTTTTTCCTTTTTCTTTTCTGTGGTTTAGTATCATGGTGGAACGAATTTTGGCCGAACATCGGGTGGACCTTTCATTACAACAAGTTATGATTATGAAGCTCCTATCGATGAGTATGGTAAGCTATTCTCATGATATCAGTCAATAAGGGTACTCTCAAGGAGAGTATTTAAATATTTAGTGGATTCTCATGTCTTTTAGGGTTACCTAGGCTTCCAAAATGGGGACACCTAAAGGAACTCCATAGAGCTATAAAGTTGTGTGAACAAGCATTGCTAAATAGTGAATCAACTACTATTCCACTGGGTCCTTCCCAAGAGGCAAGCTTTCCCTCTTTATAATTTTATATTTACATAACTTTGGATGTCATAATGCTTTATTTCGGCTGGGATTTAGTTAATATATCAAATTTGTTCAAGGCATTCACTAAGTTCTTTGTTGCTTTTATTCATTAAAATTTCTATTAAGCATTAAAAGTATTAGCCGTAAAATTGTTTTAAACCTCATTATCACCTTGTATTCTCATGTTTCTTTTCATTTTCCAATTTGAAATGTCTTTTGAGATTCAATGTTGGCTAAAAAGAAATTGCATAAGTTATTACATAAGTACCCATTAGAAAATTATTCAGCTCTCTAAATCATATTAGTTTATATATAGCAAGTTAGTTTCCCTAGCATTAGCAATTACCCGATTGGTAGTTTGTTTTTATATAACTAATTTCCTTATTTCATCATGACCTTAAGGGATTAATCACTCGCAACCAATGTGTTGTGACCCAAAAAATTATTTTTATTCTTTTCCTTATTTGGGTATCATTTTCATGAAAGAATTTGTTAGTTTCATAAAAATTCCATTTTTAGTACTTAAATAATCCCTTGAAGTAGTATTAGACAACAAAACTGTAATATCGTACACATCTAAGTTAAATAAAAAGTAGTGTATGTTAATTTTTCTATTCCTCAGGCGAGGCAGGTTAGGTATGCTTAAGCTGACTTAACACCCAACCTCTTTTTTTATTAAAATGTTTGCCTTGCCCTACATTAATTATCTCTTTCAAAAAGGGAAACCTATCATTGCGAGGTGGGGAGGGGGGAAACTCAAGAATGAGCTTTTTTACCATGACTAGCTTGGACATGGGGATAATTAAGGGGTTTTCCCCCTACCTAAAATGCTTGAATGCCTCCATGGATTGTCTTTGACGTTTGGCACTTTCATCCTACACTTTCTACGACGAAAGCACATATAACAATCAATAATCCATCAGATACCTCACCCTTGTTTATTATGGAATGAGCTGTCATACTTAATTGACTGCACTGATTGCTTGCTCCTTCTAACCTATAAATATGTATTGTCTTTCCTCATTGAGGGTTAATTCTCCTAACTAAACAAAGAGCTTTTATCTCTACTTCCTCTTTCTAGACACTCTAGCATTGATCTTTTGGTTTACTACTCTTCCTTAAGTACGGGGATTAGTTTCGCTGAATACT
Organism: Adansonia madagascariensis; assembly: GCA_038381835.1. NCBI lineage: Eukaryota > Viridiplantae > Streptophyta > Magnoliopsida > Malvales > Malvaceae > Adansonia > Adansonia madagascariensis. The sequence goes on from JBBYHL010193708.1 coordinate 6,849, forward strand.
AATACTAATCTTGAGTACTCTAGTACTTCTCTTGGGCACAACCCTTCTCCCATTACCACTTAATCTCCTAATGCTATTGAACAATTTTGGATAGTTCCAAGAGATAGTAAATTTAGTCTTATTCATATTTAACCCAGGATATAGTAAGGTATATAAAGAAGTTACAAGTTGACTTAGAAAGAAGAATTTAGGAAAATAAATCAAAACCTTCTACTTAAATAGAATATTTACAATTACTTCCTAATGTCTTCATGTTGATTTATTGCCTAGTTACAAAACATTTCTGACACTCCCCCTCAAGCTGGTGCCAAGATAGTTTGCATTCCTGGCTTTTGATTGATTTCTAGAATATGGCACTAGATAATCCTTTTGAAAGTACATCAGCTAGTTGACCATTTGAGGAAGCATATTATGTACAAACCTGCCCTTAGTCAAGATTCTCCTTGATGAAATGTTGGTTAATTTCAACATGCTTGGTCTTGTCCTATTTAATAGGGTTGTGAGAAATGCTTATCGCAACACTACTATCACAATAGAGCTTTATAGGATCTATTTTGACTTTTAATTCAGATTGAATTATTTTTAGCTGCAATAGTTCACATATTCCGTGTGCCATGGCTTGAAACTCTACCTTTTCACTGAAGTGTGCCATAACCGATTGTTTCTTCTCCAACTAACCAGTTTCCTTCCTAGGAAGGTGCAATACCTAATAGTTGATCTTTGGTCTATCTTGTAACCTGCCCAATCTGCATCTGTATAAGCTTTTAGTTTAATTCCATTCTTGAATAGGTTTTGTTGAAAATTGGTAAAAAGAAAATTTTTTATTCTGTTTTTTAGAGTATGACAATACACATACAATACACATATTTATATTACGGCCGTAGCACTCATCTAACATTCAACCATAATCAAAATCCCATGATTTATGGGATTTATTAGAAAAGTCAAATACTAAATTTAATGCCATTATTTATGGGAATCCTATCTTAAATTCAAATCTCCTATCCTATCTTATGGTCAAAACCCCTAAGTAACTTCTTAAAATAGTCACCTAGCTATACATATTTTCTCACACTCGCCCTCAAGTTGGTGAATAGGTATCACCCATTCCCAGCTTGGATACAATAGTCTAAAGCACTAGATTACTTAGTCCTTTAGTGAGAAAATCATCAAGTTGTCCATTTGTAGGTACAAATGGTGTGCAAATTAGTCTGCTTTCTAGTTTTTCTTTGATGAAGTGTCTGTCAATTTCAATATGCTCTGTTCGATAATGTTGTACTAGATTGTGAGCTATGCTGATTGCAGCTTTGTTGTCACTGTAGAGTCTCATAGGGTCATCCCATTTAATCTTCAAATCTTTGAGAATGATCTTCAACCAAAGAAGTTCACACACACCTTGAGCCATTGCTCTGGATTCAGCCTTTGCACTTGACCGAGCTACTACGCTTTGATTTTTACTTTTCCATGTCACAAGATTTCCACCGAGAATGGTGCAATACCCTGAGGTCGATTTTTCTATCGTCAATTGATGCTACAAAATTAGCATCAGTGTGTGCTTCAAGCACTAATCCTCCGTTTCTTCTAAACAAAATACCTTTCCCTGGCGTTCCCTTGAGATACTGTATTACTCTATAGGCTGCTTGTAGATGAACCTCTTTTGGATTATGCATAAACTGACTAATCACACCACTGCATATGCTATCTTTGGCCATTGTAAGATAGATAAATAAGTCTTCCTACTAGGCGTTGATACATTTCGTTATCTATCGTAGCTTCTTCTGCTTTCCCAACTTAGAGATCAGGATCCATGGGTGCATTTGCAGGCCTGCATGCTGTCTTGCTAGTTTCTTTGAGAAGATCTGTGTCATACTTCTGCTGAAAGATAAAAATTCCTTCCCTAGAGTGAGCAACCTCTATTTCGAGAAAATACTTTAGCCTTCCTAACTCTTTGATCTCAAATTCCTTAGCCAAGTATTGCCTTAGGGCCTGTTTCTCCTTAACATCATCTCCCGTCACTATTATATCATCCACATATGCCAAAAGTGCTATAACTCCCCCTAAAGGAGAATGTTTAATAAACAATGTGTGATCTCCTTGGCTTTGTTTGTACCCCTTATTGCAACATAACTCTTGCAAATCTTTCGAACCGTGCTCTTGGCGACTGTTTTAGGTCATACAAGTCCTTTTTCCTTATACACACAGTATGAGCTGCCAAGTTTTTCCCATACCCTGGCGAAACCTCCATGTAAATCTCTTCATCTAGTTCCCCATGCAAGAAAGCGTTCTTGACATCAAACTGTTGTAAATCCCAACCGTAATTTGCTGCTAGTGATATCAACAATCTAACTGTATTCATTTTTGCAATGGGAGCAAATGTCTCTAAGTAGTCAATTCCGTAGGTCTAAGTGTATCCTTTGGCTATTAACCTACTTTGTATCTCTCAATCGACCCATCTGCTCTATACTTCACTGTATACACCCATGTACAGCCACTGGTTTCTTTCCTTCTGGTAACTTCACCAATTCCCAAGTTTTGTTCCTTTTTGATGCCTCCATCTCCATATTCATAGCTTGTTTCCATTTTTCATTAGACAAAGCCTCAGATAAGGTAATAGGGATAGTGATAGTATTTAGGCTTACAAGAAAAGCTCTATGTGTTGGTGAAAATTTCTCAAATGACAAAAAATGTTCAAATGGATATAAAGGCTGCTTTGTGCAATTCCTAGTTCCTTTCCTAATGGCAATCGGAAGTTCTTGATCATCATTATTCAAATGAAATTTAGTATTAGGATTGGAATTTGTTACCTCATTTGAAGAATCTGAGTTGGACCCTTGAACTTGCATAGGTTCAGGAACAACCATCTTCTTCCTTGAGAACACCTTGCCTTTGCCAAATCTTACATCTTTCAAAGCAGAATTAGTCATAGGTTCAGGCATAGATGGTTCACCTAATGTCTCCAATATAGGTTTAGGTTTAGGTGTGGTTACAAGTGTAGGCACGAGTTCAGACACAGACACAGGTTCAGATGCAGGATTAGACACGAGTTTAGACAGATTCTTAGAAGGTGTGTATGTAGGAAGTAATGGTAAGTCAAGCAAAAAACCTTCTCTGTCCTTATCTTCCTTAGTTAAATTCTCCCTGTGAAGATAAGGATTATTGAAGTATGGCTCTCATTCATGGAACGTGACATCTACTGAGACAAAGAACTTTTTTGATGGAGGATGATAGCACTTATACCCTTTTTAAGTTGAGCAATAGCCTATAAAGACACATTTGAGAGCCCTTGGATCTAATTTCTGCCTACTTTGACAATGAACATGAACAAATGACAAGCACCCAAAAGTCCTAGGTACAACGTTATTTGTTGTGTTTAGGTTCGGGTAAAATGTGGATAGTATGTCCCCAGGACTCTTGAAACCTAATGCTCTATTAGGTAAGTGGCTATAAGAACTGCTTCCCCTAAAAAAATTTTAGGCGCACCCTTTTGAAACAACGTGGCTCGAGTCTTTCCAAGAAGATAACCATTTTCCCTTCTTGCTACTCCATTTTGTTCTGGAGTATTAACACATGATGACTCATGTATAATCCCTTCTTTTTGAAGAAAATGGAGTAAGAACTTTATTGAAATAGCCCTTGGCATTATCAAACCTAAACCTGTTGGTATTGACCCCAAATTGATTTTTTATTATGAAACAGAAATTAGGGACTACTATACTATCATCAAATTTATGCTTAAGAAGAAAAACCCAAGTAACACGAGTGCAATCATCTATGAAAGAAATAAACTACCTGGCCCTAGAAACATTAGGAACAGTAGACGGACCCCATATATCGCTATGAATAAGATGAAAAGGAACATGGCTTCTCTTATTTCTAATCAGAAAAAAATACACGCTTGTGTTTAGCAAGCTCACAGACCTCACATTGAAAATGTTAGACATCTAATTCTCTAAACAATGACAGAAACATAACTTTAATAATCCTAAATGATGGATGCCCAAGTCTATTGTGATAGAGTAAAATTTTCTCTTTATTGGATAAGACTAACTTTGATATAAGAGAAGAAGACAATCTGTTTGGTCATGTTTGGCGGAAGTGATAAGTCAAGATAATAGAGGCCATTCTTTTCCCTAGCATGTCCAATCATTCTCCTCGAATCCTTGTCCTGAAATTTACAATAATTGCTGTTAAAAATCACATTGCAGCAAAGATCTTTGGTGAGTTTTTGTATAGCAACTAGGTTTGTAGATAATTTGGGAACATGAAGAACATTTTTTAGGGTCATCAATGGGGTAATTTTAACATTTCCTAAACGTGCTACTGTGATCAAAGACCCATCACCAGTGGCTATCTTCCTATTGCTCGGACATTGGGAATAGGCAGAAAATTTATTTGATAGGCGTGTCATGTGATTTGTTGCTCCTAAATCCATGAACCAAGAGTCAGTAAAGGCTGTACCTGAGACATTTAATCCAATGGAAGATGGAAACTTACCTGAATATGCTAAAGAACAAGTACCTGGAGATTCTTTATGTTTTTCATAGCTTTTGATAAGTGATCTTACTCTTTCAATCTCTTCTTGGTTCAGGCCACCTAACTCGTTTGAAGAACTTGTAGCAATGTGGGCTTGCTCCTTGTTCTTTGCTTGTCCTTCTTTCTTACCCCATTCTCGACTTGCAGGCTTTCCATGAAGTTTCTAGCACTTGTCATGGGTGTGACAAGACTTCTTGCAGTAAGTACAAAACAGTCCATCACAGTTTTGAGTTTTTTGTTGACCTCCTTTCTCTTCTTCAGATGTTGTTCCCTTGTCTCCTGCCACCATTGCAGAACTATCAGCGCTTGGTTCTTCAAGCATCTGCCCTCTTCTACTTTCTTCACTTCGAATTAAGGCCACCACTTCATTAAAACACTGAACCTCTGATTTCCCAATAATCTGTATCCTTACTAGATCAAATTCTGGATTAAGTCCAACTAGGAAGTCATAAACTCTGTCTCGTCCAGTGAAATCCTTTAGGACTGCAGCCTCTTCAGGACACTTGGTTTGTATCACCCGATAGTGATCCAATTCTTGCCACAACAATTTCAATTGATTCGCATATTCAGTGATTGTTTTATTCTCTTGTTTTGTTGCCATTGTTTTCACCTTGACCTCGAGCTGCATCTCTGGCTTTAGAATAAGTCTGCTTCATTGCATCCTAACCATCCTTTGCAGTGTTCAAAAACATGCAAGTGTCACTTATTTTGGGAATCATCGAATTCCACAACTGTGCCATAATCATGGAATCCTCCTCATCCCATGCTTCAAACTTCGAATCTCTGGGTTAGGATCAGTACCTATAAGATGGCTGATCTTCCCTTTTCCTTTTAACATTGTACAGATGAGTTTCAATCTAACTTGTAAGCAGCATGAATGCTTTGTAACTCTCTGTGTTGTTGAAATTAGATTTCCTCATCCAATTGGGTTGCAATGATTGTCTTCCCTGTTTTTGGCATTATAGGAATCAAAGGGAAAGAAAAAGAAGAACTATAGTGACGGTAATTAAGAACAAGCTAGGACAGATTATGATGACGCAATGAAGGCTGGGAAGCTTTACCAAATAGCTGCCAATTAAGGCCAGAAAAAAAAAATGAAAGATCGGATCCCTACAGCTCTGATGCCATGTTGAAAACTGGTAAAAGGAAAATTTTCTATTCTGTTTTTTAGAGCATCATGGTATACATATTTATATTACAGCCCTAGCACTCATCTAACACTCAACCATAATCAAAACCACATGATTTATGGGATTTATTAGAAAAGTCAACTACTAAATTTAATCCCATTATTTATGGGAATCCTATCTTAAATTGAAATCTCCTATCCTATCTTACAGCCAAAACCCCTAAGTAACTTCCTAAAATAATCATCTAGCTGTACACATTTTCTCACAGGTTTTTACCTGTGGATCCCTTCAATATTTTAGTATTCTATAGACAGCTTCAAGATTTTAGGATCATGCAGGTATAGACGCACAACATCAACAGCATCGGCAATATTTGATCTTGTGTGAGACAAATAGATAAGTTTCCCCACCATTCTTTGATATTTTCCTTTATCCATTACTTCTGCTCCTTTAATCAACTCTCCTAGTTGATGATTAACCTTGATTGGACTATTAATAGGTTTGCAGCAAGCCATTCCAACTTCTTGAAGTAGATCTTGAGTATATTTCCATTGAGTGGTGAATATTCCTTGTTGCAACCTAGCTACCTCAATTCCCAAAATATCTCAAGCTTCCTGAGCCTTTGATTTCAAAATCTTTTGCAAGCTTAGCTTTCTGAGTAACTATCTCTTCATGATCTTCACCTCTGACAATGATATTGTGCACATTCAACAATCAAGGCCATAATTTCCTTATGCAAAGAATTCTTTATAAATAGAGTGTGGTCACCTTTGCTTTGAAAATAGCCCTGATTTCACAAGGCTTTAGTAAATTTTCCAAACCATGCTCTTGGTGATTGCTCCAAGCCTTAGAAAGACCTCTTCAACTTGCACACCTTGTTCCCTCTCAACTTTTATTAGTATATTGGTGGAAACATAGGCTTCATTTTCGAAGTCTCTATGGAGGAATGTATTTTCATATCCAATTAATGTAGTGGCCATTCGTTTGTTACTGCCAATGACAGAAAGATTTGGATTGTGTTAATCTATGCCACCAATGTGATGTCTCATGATAGTCTATCTAATAAGATCAAGTGTATTATATCTCTTTAATATTCCATCAAGCTTATATTTATACTGGAGACCTATTTGCAACCAACAACTTCTTATGTTTGGGTAAATCTAGAATCTGCAATGTCTGATTTTTTCTCCAAGGCCCCTAAGTTCCTCATTTATGGCCTCTTTCTAGTGCTTTTAGGCTAGTGCTTCCTGTGCAGATGAATTTTTTTGGATAGAATATATGTGAGGAAATCACTAAATCAAGGAGAAAGATTCTACAAGGATGCAAAATGAGACATAGGTTGTTGGGTATAACTCTTAACCCTTTGTCTCAGAGCAATGGGAAATCAACATAATTTTCAAAATTAGGAATAGAAATCGGTGCATGATTTTCATTACAGGATTCAAGATTGCAATTGGAGCTTGACAAGTGATAATGGGCGTTTTCCTCCTAGAATACATGTTTAGAATCGGTGTTGTCTGAGCCTCAAAATCTATTTCTGCATCTGGTGTAGGTCAAGTAAATGTCTGGTTGACTGTCATTGGATAGTTGTTGAGTTGTAAGATGTTTGCGTCTTTTGGTTCTATGTTTGGTACAATGTCAATGGTCTTGGATTGACTTGGATATCCTAGAGATTGAATGGTTTTAGAATTAATGGTCTTGGATTGAGAAAATTTTCTTGAGAGTTCTTTGTATGCCAATTTCACCTACCTTCTTTTAAATTTCCCTCCACTTGAAGATAGCTCTTCCTAAGTAATATTAATTCTCCACAAATGTTACATTTATGGTGACATAAGTCTTCTTATTGGGGAGATAATAGCATTTGTAGCCTTTTTTTGTTGGAGAATATCCAAGGAAAAGTGCTAAATAAAATAAATTGAAGGGACTAGAAAATTGGATCTCTTGTATCGAAAAAGTGCTACGGTGATGTTTAGCAAAGATAAAAGACTCACAATCTAAGCTTCTCACATCCACTTTTGAAATAATTTGGGAAAGAAATTATTTAGTAAGGTAAAAAGTGGGTGAGATAAGTGGTGATGCTAGAGATAAATCTAAACTTATGTTTTGAGAAATTAGACATTGAGGCCCTTCTTCATCATTTCGAGTTGTATCCAAGTAGTAAAGTCCATCTATCAGCTTACCACAACCAATCATCTTTCCCGATTAGTCTTGAAAATAACAACCAAATGGGAGAAATTTAACTGAGAGAGTCAAATCATTTGCGAGTTTTCCAATGGACAACAAAATGAAATCCAACTTTAGAACATGAAGAACTGAATGTAAGACTATGATGTTTGAGATTTTTACAGTTCCTTGACCACAGCTAAGGAAAAATCGGCTACTCTGATTTTTTTTCTGTCTGCACACGGTGAATAACTATAGGTCATGTGATCGGAAGCACCTGAATCAATGATCCATGTACTAGAGTCAGAATTTAATGCTTTTATACCTGAAAGAGCCATGGAACAAGGAACCTGTAATGGTGCGTTGAAGCAGAGTTGGGGGTTTAGGGTATCCAGCTAGTTCAGCAGTTGTCTAAGCTTTTAAGCATCTTCCCATCAAACCTGGTCTCCTATTTTCATACACAGTTGTGGTTTGATTTGCTTGGCTTGGATGATTGGACAAAGAACCTCCTTGGGTGCCATACTGCTTGAGGTTTGGTGGCTTCCTATGGAGTTTGGAGGTAGTAATCTGGAGGATTGTATTGAATAACTTTAGATGAGAAAATAGATTTAGGCATTTTGGACATGTTTATGACAGATTAGGTTTGAGCAGATTCAACAATGAAAGGCCTAAAAAACAAGATTGTGAGTAACCCTAAAGAAAAAACAGCTCTGATACCATTAATAATTTTGAACAGTTTAAAGAGAAAGGAAACTCTCTCATTTCTATTTAACTCAGAATACAGTGGGTTATACAAAAAATTTACAAGTTGACTTAGAAAGACACAAATAGGTGACAAAGTCAGAATATTTACATTTGCTTCCTAATGTCTTCATGCTGATTTGTTGCCTAATTATAGCCAATTCCAATGACTACTTCTTTTCCTTAGTACTACTGTACTTTGTGGGCGCATTGCTTCATGCTAGGGTGGAGCACCTACACGAGTGTTCTCTACTTCCATGTCTTTTCAACTACAACAATACTTAAGATTATACTTTCCTTTCTGTTTTCTCTACTTCATCTTGTTACTTAGTTGCAACTGTTACCTCCACAAGGAACCATCATTCACAACAAGAAAGAAGTTGTAGTGATCTCAAGAGAATGCGTTATTGAAGCATTTCAAACAATCCTTCTGCCAGTTGTTGATTTTGGTGTTTTGGTTAAAATCTTGGTTCCCTTTGGAAGCACAAGGTCTAAAGGTTTTTCAGGAAAATTGAAACCTTCAAGACCAAACACATAATGTAAATCGGACAATTTTGTATTTCCAATACAAATTGTTTTGACAATTTTTTGATACAGATAGCCCCCAAATTAGCCATTTTAAGCAGGACATAAATAGTTACTCAATAAGATTAACAACTGTTTAAATCATATTCAGGACACAAGCAGAAAATTTGATTATAGACGGGTAGCTAAATGATTTTCTGTGCTAGAATGTCTCAAGTATTAAGGCTGCGGTGTAGTTAACATATTCACATAAATTTTTATTTGAGTCACTTGTTTCCTTCTTCAGTTCTTATTATTTCAATATTCTTAATTGATCATCATTCACTGAATATACAATTCATTGCAGGCTGATGTTTATGATGATGGTTTAGGAGTATGTGCTGCCTTTCTTGCTAACATGGATGATAAAATTGACAAGAATGTAATTTTCCGGAATGTGTCATATAACCTGCCTGCATGGTCAGTCAGCATCTTGCCTGATTGTAAGAATGTAGTATTTAACACGGCGAAGGTAAATTTCCATCTTTTTTCATTTTCACATGTTAATTTCAGAACATTTCATCCATTGTCTAATGTCAACAGGTAGGTTCCCAGACCTCTGTACTTGAAATGGTACCTGAGATTTGCAGCCATCAGTGGCAGCATCAACAAGCAAAGGCTTGAAAGCTCATAAATGGGATATATTTGTGGAGAATGCTGGAATCTGGGGAGTAGCTGACTTCACTAAAATGGTTTTGTGGATCATATAAATACCACTAAAGATACTACTGACTATCTTTGGTATACAACAAGGTTTGTATTTCATTGGAGAATTCTGTGCGACTGGTTATAGTTTTTGTCTTTCAAAGTTTATTGGGATTTGGATGGATAAAAGAATGAGTACTAGCAGAGGCATGTCAAGTTTTTATACCTTCTCTGGATTAATGGTATGAAACTTTGGTTTCTATTGATTTATGAATTTACTCATTTTATCCTGTACCTGATTTTCGTCTTATATTATGCTTGAGAGCATTTTAATATTTCTATAGCATTTAAGAGGGAGTCATGCTGATATTGTAAGGGTACAATAGTTTATGATATTAACTATGGGTGCTATATGCTTAACCAAGATCAGTGAAACTAGAATGCAAATTTGGAGCGCTGATTCTTCTGGGCTTATATTTACAATAGAACCAAATGCTTATACTATGCTTTTTTTCTTCCTCATTGCTATATTTAAATTTGTGCTGCTATCTCTGTGTCCAAATTTCTGCAATATATGGGATATTCTATGCAAATTTGCTTCAAAAAAAATTGAATAATTCTTTTTCCATTTAAAGCTTATTGCCTGCATATCTATTTCATGGACTTCAAAACCTTCTTCCATTTGATAAAACAAAGTTTCTTACTTACATAGAAGCATTATTTTGAAGTTAGTTTGTATCTAAGGTATCAAGTTTGTCTCATTTTACACATTGATAAGCTAACATTATTCAAACTTGACGTGGCTGAGTTTATATGCTTTCAATTAGTATTATCTAGGTTCTGTGATATTCTAAAAAACCTTACCAGCTAATAGTACAAGTATCCTTGTTGCAGTATAATTGTTGGTGAAAATGAAGAATTTCTAAAGAAGGGGAGCCGTACAGTCCTCATTATTGGGTCAAAGGGTCATGCCCTCCATGCTTTTGTGAATCAGGAACTTCAAGGTTATATTTCTAGTTATGAGCTACCATCTTATTCTACAGTATTCATAGATTATTGATAGGCATGCCAATATGTGATTTCATCTAATACACCATATTTCTCTTTATGTTTAGATTTTCTTTAGATAGTTCATTGTGATCACCCTGACAATGAAATTTTGCACTGCTCCATTCTCTTGATCAAAGAAACAAATTATTTTCAAATAAATTTTATTAATATTTGAGAATTGCATCTCCTGATTTGGAAGTAAGACTTTTGGAAGCAGAATTCATGGCTGATGGTGAAGCAAAGCAGAATGGACATTGATAGGACCTAGTAGTTGTGACAACCCAATCCCAGTTTGGTAATTTTTTATCATCCCCTGTGGTATATATGTAGAGACTTATATATATACTTATGAGGCACCTTTATGGGATTATGTGCTTTGACCCAAAGGTCTCACAATCACCGAAGTAGCCTTAAAAGTATAGATTCAAGTCTCTGCATATACGTACATATATATTTATATATCATAGTGGATCCTCACAATCCCAATGTTGGTATAGGGTGTCACAGTATATGCCTTGGTTTTATTTTCGGGATCCTCTATCATTGCGTTTCCTTAGAAATACCTTGTTTTATATCTTTGTAGTTTGCATCTTCCTTGACTGCAGGCTTCTATGGCTAGATATTGCTTAGATGTTGTTTGGTGGCATGCATAATCTTATAATTTCCAACCAATTTGGAGCATAACATGATAGGAGGCATCTTAAATTGGGCTTAAGGTTTCTTTCCCTTAAAATGTGGTTTTCTTTTGGTGAGTAACTGACAAAACCCCAGATCAGCATGCTGGAAACTCCAACTGCAATAAATAGCTTCAGATAACATAAGGCTTCCTTGCTTTGAGGTTATGGGTTTTTTGGGTGAAATACGCCAGCACCCCTAGATAAGAAACAACAGCAAACACCCTTTTGTTTGAAATGCCACTTTACCCCACTTGACTGTAAAGGAATATGTTGACCTATTAACCTTAATCAGCCTAACCTTTTTCTTTTCCTTAATGTTTTCTTTTGTTTTATTAAAAATTTTAACTTATTTTAAATTTAAAATTAAAAGCTTATATTAAAATCAATGATAACAAAAAGAAAAAAAAAAATTGCAAAAATAAAAACCTAAATTGAGTCCCTCTTTTCTTCTTCGATGACAGACCAAAGAACACAAAAACTTCTCTTTCTATTTATTGGAAACCCAATCTTCCATGTGCAACTCCTGTCATCTCCCTTGGCAGAGCAAAGCCTACATTTCATTTATTTCTTTTCTGTAATATGAACAGGGTTCTTCCCTTTAAACTCTTCTCATCTCTGGAGATGATGTAGTTTCAGTGTCCAACCTAAAACCAATTGGCAATGGATGGAGAGGACCAACTTGAATATAAGATTACAAGAAATCCAAGACTTAATAGATGTGGGATAATAGTACTTAACACTCCTTCCGTGTAGCTCAACAAGAGCCTACACATTGACAACCTCACAAAGGGTGGCAGCCTTGCATGTGGTAAAACCTAACAATAGAACAAAACTGGGCTCTGTTATTATGGTAAGAATCCAACCTAAAATCAATTGACAGTAAGTGGAGAGAGCAGATGTGAGATAGCACCACTTAACTTGCAACATTATATAGGCTCCGGGTTCTACATGGAAATTCACAATCAATAAGATGTGTTTTGGACCAAGTGTCTTATTAATTCTTTCATGGTTGTTACCATCGAATGAATGTATCTTTAAAGCTTAACTATTTATTCAGTACTAAGGCAATGGCTGCATAGGGTATATAGGTACTCTTTTTCCATCATAAGTTCCACCTTTTGCTAATGTTTCTTAAAGTGGTTTCTATAAATACATATGTATATGTGCGCACGCACAGACAAGCATTATCCTCTTTTTAGTTATTGATTATTGTTGATTGATTTATTTTGCAAATTACTATTTGAACAATTTTACGTTTCCTCAAGTTGTCTATGTGTCTATTGCGTGGAGATAATTGCCATATATTTCAAAATTGTTGTTGACATTTTACAGGTAGCGCTTCTGGAAATGGCTCACATTCACCCTTCAAATTTGAAAATCCAATTTCTCTCGAGGCAGGGAAGAATGAAATTGCACTGTTGAGCATGACTGTGGGCCTACAAGTTAGTTACTTCTTCTTTACTTGAATATGTAACATTCTTGCTTGCATGTTTGTTTAAGGATTAAAGTATTTGTTCTGAGTTCTATTGCATTTGCAGTAATGTTAGGTTTTCACTTGCAAGAAAGCTTTATATTTACAGCCATTTTGATTCATTGTTAACATTATCCTAGATATTCTAAGTATACATGGTTTTTCCGTCTTCAGCTATTTTTTAATAACATGGAATATTCATGCAGGCTAATACCCTAACAGCACAACCTGCATCATAGCTAATTGTTGGCAAATTAACCAAGATATTTTTGTTTACTTATATTGTTTTCCCTTTTTCATTATTGAGTTTCTCCTTAGACTAAATGTGTATGATGTTTAACTGGCAAGGCTTGACATAGCAGTTGTCACCTCTCTTTCCAAAAAAAAAAAAAAAAATACAAAAATTCAAAGAAAAATGACGTCTGAGGTTCCAAATCCTTCTCCTCCTTGAACTTCCTCTTATGTACCCAGTATACATATAGGCTATTAGAAGCTTAGGAGTTTATCTATTTCAAATTTATCTACTTCTTGCCTGGCTCCTTACCCTTACACAAAGGTGATCCTTCTAATAAACAGCTTGCATTCAATGAATCTCTTTCAGTAGGACCTGTTGATAAGACTAATCTATGAAAGTCTCAAAGATTGTCCTTAAATATCGAGCCATAATTAGTGTGAAACATGCCTTGAAGAAATTGTGTAGAGATTTATCATTTTTGTTTCTTGCTTATAAACATGAGTAAAGAATTCTTAAGTTATCCTTGAATTATGACACTGTCTGTGGAACTTGTATAAATTGTATGATGTTCTCTGGATTTGTTTTTCTCTTATCTGAATTCTTTGAGTTGTGGCCAATTGTGGACCATGTTAACTGTGATTGGGTCCTATCCAAGTCTCTGCAGTATCTGTGGATCATAAACTGGATACCTAATGGAGTCATTGGGGCTTTTGAGAGATGCTTTTGGTGGGAAAGAGCTATCCCAGATACAGTGTGAGCTAACACTGCTTAGGAAATGTCCATTCGTCTATGATGTTTTGAGCTCAACGTTTTGAACCTTTGAATCTTCTCCAATCATAGTGAAGTTTCTCGATTATCCTTATTTATACCTCCACCCATCCTTATTTTCTCGCCAGTAAAATAATACCCTTGCCAGAATTTCCTTTTTAGCAAATAGTTGACCTTGGATTTTAAATGTATGCTTTTAAAGTGCTGTCTGTTATATCTGAGTTTGCAAACAATTTTGTTTTGATAATTATCTTCCTTCTAATATTAGAGTATAATTTTGTATGGTTTATCAAGAACTTTGTCCGTTTTACTCTCTGAAGATATGCTTCTAAAAGTCTGACTGATCTGCTGTTCCTGGTTTCAGAATGCAGGAGGATTATATGAATGGGTAGGAGCAGGACTAACAAGTGTCAAGATCAAGGGGCTTAATAATGGAACAATAGATTTGTCTAAGTCTAGCTGGACCTACAAGGTATTTCGCTTAATTCAGTTAGGGCCATAATAATCATATCTGGCGTTATTTGATAGTCAAATCCATGATAGTGCTAAATTGTAAGTTGCATTGAAATTTATGGGGATAATATTGAGAAAGACTAGAAGTTTTGACCATTTTAGTTACCACCCTGAATCACTTTCTTTGCCTTGCTGGCTTTACCTTTATCATGCTTTTGAGCAATGAACAAAAAGTGAAATTCTCATGTGCCCTACAAATTGTTCTAGTGAATATTGACATAAGATGAAATCCATTTTCTAATGAGAAAACTCAAAATCCATAATGAATTCAACATTCCTGTTTTTTGTGATTAGGTACTTTCATCTATTTTAGAGGTTAAGGTAGAACAAGTGTCATAGAATAAAATAATTGCACTCACTAATAGTCTAAATAGTCTAAATATCTCAATCACATAAACTCAAATCTCGTTTCTAGATGTTAATAGCCGAAACCAATATTCCAGGTT
>JBBYHL010193818.1:0-28389 GCA_038381835.1 Adansonia madagascariensis
ACTTCAAAGTTTATTATTTAGATTTTTCAATTTTATTTATCAAAGTTTTAATTTACTAAAATTTTGAGAAATTAATTCACCCCCTTGATTTCATTCACCACTAAAAGGTCTAACAATGTAGTTGTTTGATGTGGTTTTGTATGACATCTAATAAACTTTTGCTATTTTTTGGAAATTTTTTATTTGATTTTCAAGCTGTGGATTGTGATATAACTGTAATTTGGGTTGTATTTTTACAATTTAAGGTGCTTATGCAGTAAGTTAAAGTGTAAAGTCATATGGATGGTCCCTTGAACTGTACCTTATTTATATGTACATTAAGTTCTTGTGAAATGTACATTCAACTAGAGTGAAAGGTATGCTCTATGTTATGAATCATATATTAAGTTATACTGACATGTCCATTCTGTATTGTGGAATGAACGTCTCATTTTTATCATATGTACATAGTTTATACATAGTTTATGTTCAAATGAGAAAAAAATTTACATAAGACATTGTTATATGGAGGTGTTTAAAGGTATTAAAGGAGTATTTGATTGATAATGTAATCTAGTTATAATCATTTGTACACTAAGTTGTATAGTCATATGTACATTCCTAATACTTGTATGTGCATTGGTTGGCAAATGTTTATCTCTTTTTCCTTTAATATATCAGTGATTAGAATAAATTAAATTGGAAGAAAGATAAGTGTATTTATACCTAGTTTGTCAGATTCAAGGTTAGTTAGTTGTATGCATATTTTTGGTTGATTACATATTGAATGTTATGTTGAGTTTAAGGATATAAGAAAAATGAATTTACCTACTTCTATTTTTTATATATCAAAATACATATGCATATATATATATACATGTACCCAAATTTATAACAGTATAATATTTATAGGTTACACATGGATCAAAGTTGCCATAGGAGTGCAGAAAAGAAAACAAAAGTTGCAAAGGTAAAGTTATTTTTTCTTATAGCATAGGGTTTAATAGAATATTAATTGCCATATGTACCAAACATGAAACTGTACAAAATTGTAGCCCAGTGTTAAAGTAAACACATGTTACAGTCCAAATAGGTTGGTTAGGTTAATTAGAGAGGTTGTTATAGCCGGCATAAAAAAGAGAACATAGTTCAAAAAATAAGTTTTAAGGGGTTTTAAGTTTAAAAGTAATCCTTCTTTGTCACCAATTGTGTTTATGGTTTATTCAACATTTGACACATTAAATAATGATTTGAGATGGTCTAACCATGTCATTGCAATTAGGGATACCAATGTTGGTCTAGTGTTTGGCATTCCTTGTACTAGGGTAGAGGCAACAGAAATGTGTAAATCAAAGTAATGAGATTAAGGCATGGTGCAGTAGAGTGTTGCCTTTTAATTCATTGCAAGAATTTAAAAATTTGTTATGCAGTGTAACAGATTTAGATGATTGGAAAAAGCTTTTTGCATTGAATGTGATAAGAGTTGACCTAGTGTCGGGTAATGGGGTGGAGTTAGTATGATGTTAGTGAAGACTATCTTTGATCCATTGCAAATCAAGGCGTACAATTTAGGACGGTTTACGTTGAAGCACCTGGTTAATGCTATTAGGTAATACATAGGAAGAAAACATAGAACATATATCACCAGTTGCATACTATTTCTCTAGATATCATAAATTATAAATGATTGATTTAAATATATCACTTTATCCTAGTAAGCTTCAATTAGAGATATAATATAGAATAATTTTTATAAATGTTTTACCTAGATAGGTTTTTCCTACCCAAACGATGCGTACCCCGTGCAATGCCCCTGATAAGCGGATAAGATGATAATTCTGTCATAAGATACCTACCCTAGAGGATGAGTACAAGATATATGGTTCTAGGTAGGTAAGTTTAGTCATATCGTCAAAACTTCTTTTGTTTTTGGTCATCAATTAAATATTTATGCATTATAAAAGAAAACTGAATATTTGCTATTATTACAATTGCTATCATCATAACTATTATATAATTACGTTTGTAAGTTGTAAGTGACATTAAACCTTTGAAGGATGAAAATGGAAAGAGAAGTGAATTCCTATAGCTAGATGCAAAGGTGATAATATGTTTAATTTTCTAATATCTTATTTTGTCCATAAATTATAAGCTTGCCGTTAACAATTAGCATCAAGAAGAATGAAGGCTATGTTTTATATAGTTTTGTGTAATTTATTGGTAATTCAATCTTTGTTAACTAATGCATGGTATAAATAATCTTATGTCATAGGTAATTTTGCAACAGATCAGGTTACGAGTTGATGAGATCATGGAGCAACATGAGGAGATTGTGAGACTGATTAAAGATAATCTCCTCGTTATGATGGCATTGGTAAAGCTATCATTATCACATGCAAATTGTGGAATGTCTCTTACTGCAAATAAAAAGCAACAACCAATGCAGAGGGAGCTGAAAACCATCGACAGAGAGATAAAAGGTTCCCCATCATGTCAGTTTACACTATTGGATACTGGTTGCAGTTTAACATAAAATATCCTTCCTCCTTCTTCAAATGTCACAGTATCAGAGAGCAGCATAATTTTTGAAGATAAAGTGCTAGACATAATGAAAGAAAGTATACATAATGATTCGAAAGTCAGCACAATTATTACTTCTCCGTATATTCAGAGGGTAGTTAGGGCTATTGCCAACCTTTGATCACCCTATTTGTTTACTTGGCCACTCGGCTTATTCACCGAACTCGAACGAGTGGTGGTCGAGTATGCATGGGATGAAAACTTACCTATTCAGCATATATATTGTACACTAGTCATAATTACATTTAAAATTCTAATGTGTCCATCATAATGAACGTTTGTTTTTTATTGTAGGGAAACCCTCTACAAAAATGCATGGTTGGCATGTAATAAGGATGAACATGTTATCCTTAGCCATATCCAATTGGGTCAGTAACATGGTATGTTAAACTTGTCCATTATACATATCACATTATATTAACCTGTACATTCTTATGATCAATGTAACAGTTTATTTATGTATATATTTATATTTTAGGTAGTAGAGATGTATGTTCACATGATTAATGCAGAGAAAGTATATGTACCTAATTAATCAAAGCTGCATTGAGTTGTTTTGACCTCGTAACTAGTAGTATTAATTATGTTTTCTGATGACATGTATATTAGAATGGAGATATTTCATTAAATGCTTGTTCTTTAGTGAGAAGATGTTAATATGTAGTCACATTTCCATGTAGAGTGTTATACTCTATTACAATCCTAGACAAAAGATAGCCTAAAATCATGTCATTGCTCATTTTGTTAATCTTCTAGCAGTTAAACCATATAATGCTAAAATAATAGGAGCTCAATTAATATGTATAAATTATGCACGTAAGCTGAAATAAGTTGCATCTATATGTAAATAATTATGATTTATTTTAATACTTTATATATTTGTTAGATATGCTAGCCATTATCTACAAATAATTATTAGTTTGCATATTGCATTAATGCGATGTCTTCTGAGATAGAAATTATTGATTCCGAAAGGTCACATTTAGAGAGTGACTGCTTTTGATTCCCCAGACAATTAATAATATTTAAGAAAACATAATTATAGTATCTTTATCTGAGGTGATACATTTACTATAAAGTTTAAGGTAATTCTGATGTGATATATGTTCTTGCTTGCAGTCTTCTTTGTTGCATGCATGGAACCATCTAGCCATAGATATAGTTTAGCAGTACAAAGAGAGACGCATAAAGTTAGAGTGGTAATCAGATGACGAGTAAATCTTGAATCCCTTATCATAACATTAGTTCGAGGCCATTTTTTTGTTAGCTTCTATAATGGGTTTAGATTTAACTTGATTATGCATTGTATTGCAATTCTAATAACTGTAGGGTTCTTAATTAAGCATTTACAAGCTTGGACCAGTTAAGTCACTCCACCATTGAATCAGGTGAGTATGCAAGGCATAAAATTCACACTTTACTTCTAGTCAGAAGTTCCATTTGTGTGATAACAAATTCGTTGGCTTTTGTACAGGTTGATACTAAGAAGTACTGATTGAAACTTGCCATGCAATTGATTTTGGATCCAAGGAATATGGAAAAAGACAAAGTACTAAGCATGTTGACAATGGTTTAGGGCATATAATGTGTATATAGGATTAACATGAATGATAGAAATTGGTATAGGATTTGTAAGGGTTTATGGTTATGAAAGATACACATTTCATTATTTGAATAATGTACAAGGATATTGTACATATTAAATTGGAAATATAAATGTATTTTTCAATTTTGTTAATTATCCTTTTCCACTTGTTGTCTTTAATATTAATCCATTTATACCGATAGAGAAGTAAATTAGTTGTCATTTATGCTATTTAGATAGCCCTTTTGAAACTCATTTGTACATTTAATGTTAGACTTTGTTCGTACATATGATATGACATAATTTTTTTAACATCTCTCTCTACTTGTAAACTGACGGTTATCATATGAAAGTTCAGCTTTACTGATTCGGCCTGATATTGGTTGTCATACGTACATTTAGTTATAATCATGTATACATTGAGTTATAGTCATACACATATTTAGTGGTATATATATTTAATTTTGTTGACCTTGTTATTCAGTAATATATATTTTTTAAAAGTTATGCTTCTGTACATTAGTTATAGTATTATACAATTACATTATACTCATTTTAATTTACCTTTGGCTTTGTACATCTAGTTGTACTTTTTTGTACATTTTAGTTATAGTCATATGTACAATCAGTTCCACTGATTTTTACATGTACACTTACCTGTATGTGTATTTGGGGTGACTGCCATATAAAAAGTGTTATATTTTTCCAACAATAGGATTTATATAGCGATTACCATTTTACCTCATTACCTCAAAGACACTAAGGGTTATGGGGTTAGAATTCAGTTATAGTGTTTTGGTCATGCTTCTTACTCATATGTACATTCCATTATGCTCATATATACAAAACACCTAACCCTCATAGCATCAGTTTTAGTGATGTGCACAACCAATATTTACTTAATTGATATGGTTTTAAGGTCATATGGTTATCTATATATTCAGTAATTCTCAAATGTACATTTAGTTATAATCATATGTACATCCAGTTATGGTCTTGTGTACATTTGGCATATGTATTATGTATATTCATTAATGATCACATGTATATTTAGTAATGATCACATGTGTATTACACGTGATTCTCATCTCTTCAATCTTAGTTATGTCCAGAAATAGTATGAAATTATCTCATATGGTTTATGGTTATAGGGTCATATATACATTTATTTACAGTCATCTGTACACTCAACATAGTCATATGTACATTCAATTATAATTGCGTGTAAATTCAACTATGATATATGTGTATTAGAGGTCATTGTCATCTCATAAGTGTTGGTGAAGTGCATAATTAAAATTTACTTATCAGATACGGTTAGGGTCATATGGTCATCAATACATCCAATTTAGATAACTTTATATTAACTTATGCTAATATATGCATTCAGTTATGGTCATCTTCACATAAATATCCATATAATTTTAAATTAAATACTTTTAAAATAGAAAATTACTTTAATAATATTAATTAACTGTATCTAGGTTTGGCCATTAATCGGCTTTTTCCTTGAGTTGCATCCCATAATGTACATATCCCATAATTATAGGTAGTTATGAGTTTAAGGTTTGACGTCACTGTAACTAATCAAAAAACCAATTTAAATTCAGTACACAATCTATATTCCCAATTGTATAGTTCATAATCCCTTTTAGTTTAGAGAAACTACTATTAACCATATCAGCATGGAGTTTTATTTTTATCCCTCAATATTCTCCATTAATTATTTCAACTTCTAATGTCTGTTGAGTGGTTTATAGATTAAACTAATTGCTAGTAACCACTACACAAAACTATCGTTACCTAAACCTTATCTACAGAAGCATTGGAGTTAGAACTTTTATTGTATCTTATCTAGTTTTTTTTTGTCTTCACATTAACCAATGTTAACCATCTATCTTTAGTCTTTGGTTGTAAGCCAATGGAAATTGTCTCAATTGACTTTCAGGACCTTATGCGTAAGGTTGCTTAGGCATGTGGAATGCTACTCCTACTTATCAGGTGGTATGGAATATGGACAATGAGTTATCCATATTACGCTACTCCATGGATCAAAAAACTTGATGAATATTTTCGTTGATAGTGAATTTTAGGAAGATGAAAAGATAGCAAAAAGTTTGCCATTAAGAATGCGATAACTCATAGGAAATAATGTTCTAGGTTTGAGATTGATGACTACAACTATGACATGTTCCAACACTACAAAAAGATGTATAATAAACAGAAATCGATTGATGCTGCATGCCAATCTCTTGTAGAAGAACTCTAGCAAACCCATTAGATATATATAGATAAATATACTACTAAGTTTAAGGTGAGAATTAAGATGAAGCTGAAGAAAATTCAAAAGCTTAAATCTGTATCAGATGCACTTAAATAGATTTACGGATCGACATGTTAGGTTTACATATTCGGTTATTTATGTTGGTAGTGTATATATGTACATATGCATGCTTGTTCCTCTTTGTTTTCAGACATCTTCAATTTTAATATATTTTAATATTTAAATATCAGCCATAACATCTAGCCATCCATTCATTGTTATTGTTAGAAAAGAGTCCCACAAATCATATATGATACTTTCATGACATCATATAAATACAATGAGTTTAAGGTAACACAAAAGCAATTCTTAGTCAGACAAAGCAACACAGAGTAAAAAAAACTTTTTACGAACTAGGATCAATTATAGATTGTAGCTTATATGTTATTTATGGAATGTAACACGTGTAACATGTTCACTTATTGTCAAAGTTTAACTCTAAAAATTGTCATATGTTGGATATCTTTATTAATCAAAGAATAATTCCTTCATTTTTGCCTCTAGCCCTTATGTGGATGTTTTAGCGAATTCACCACTGCTGTGTAATCTGTGCATGTTATAGACCTTGCTTTGAAAATTGATCAATATTAAGATGAATCAGATAGGACATACAAAATTGGCACTTATCCTAGCACACTTTGGAGTCCATGAAAGGAAAAATCTTTGCTACATGTGATCCCAGTTTCTGGTTTGGTATCAAAGACAAAGGGAAGAAATCATCATACATCAGGGATGACTGAGGAAAAAAGGACAATCCAATTCAGTCCAACGTCTGCCTTGATGGTCCTAAAAAAGAAGATGACTATGCTCACTCACATAGTCTTTCATCCAAGATTTCCATTTCTTTCCCTTTGTACATGATACCAGATCAAAAACTATGAAGGCATGTAGCAAAGAATTTTTTTTCACAGTAACCCATGATTTATAGCTAACAAAATTGCAAGATTTGCAATGGCAAATGGTGGCTTCATATAATAGCAATAAATTTCCCAAGATGTGAGTCATATTTATTAGGAATAACTGCCAGCAATGGTGATTTTACAAATAATTCACCCTGCTGCTGCGAAGAAAAAGGAAGAATGGTTCACTTGCTTAATAACATCAGAGCAACAAAAACCAATTGTTACCAAAAAGCTCTAAGAATAATGCTTCCCTTGAATAAAAATGAAAGTTATTTAAAAATGGTATTTCTGATGTGATGGGTCATGCTAATGAAGATAATATATAGATATTTACTTAAATGGAAATAACATGTCTTTGGATAAATCTTGGATACAAGTGGTTAGCTCATACTAGCAACTGTTACAGAACCATCTGAGTCATGCTGAAAAGTCAAAGCTATATATGTGCGATTTTTTCATATAAAATTAAATGTGTGGATCAGCATTTAAGCATATGGAAAGCACATTTATAGAATTTAAAAAGCCTATTGTCCACATGCAAATAATATCTGTAGACCCCTATCATCTTATGAATACATAAAAAAGAGATTTAACGCATAAATGAATTGATTCCCCCTATGCATGTGCTGGAACCTATGGAATTATTTCAGGGAATATGTTCTCTAAGCACTTGCTTACATAACTGTATGTAATCATTAAAACTTTGAATATGGAAACAATATATGCATTCAAACAAAGGTTGCATATGCTAGAAAATACAGTTTTACTATCAATATAATTATTTAATACATTAGATATTCATTTCAACTATTGTATGTAATTTAATGTACAGATATATGTACCCCAAACCCATAGAAAAAAGTTAATATGTGCTATACTTTGACTATCAGATAGCTAAAAACTCACTACAGATATTATTTATGGTGTAGCTTATCCTAAACTTCTAATAACTCATAAGTAAAAGTCCCAATCCTTGTGTCATTTAGTGATAGGCTCTAGGACATTTTTGGCTTCTACCAATTTCTTAAGATATGCTTTAAGTGATCCCCTAATGATTGCAGATGTCCAAGTTACTATGCTAATAGGATGATAATTTCATACAAAGGATGGAATCCTTAATCGACCAATCCTAAAATGTAGATCAGTTGATGTAAAAGAAATATAATAATTGAATGTATACAGTTCTTTTTAGATTTATAATTGACAACTCACCTAATGAAGCATTATTATCATCCCTAAATTTGTATGAATAAGGGAATATTACATTGTATGTCTACATCATATTTCAAAACAGTATATCATCCAATCAACAATTCGAATTAAATGGAATGGGAAAATATCTTAAAGGTCAATTCCCACAACATATTAGCAACTTCTACGTCTGATGATATCTCAATGTAATTACTTATAGGATTTAGCAAGGGTTTGTAAAGGCTGTCATCCAACAATAACATGTTAGATGACAACCCTTCTCCTTTAGTCTGCCACATCTATCCCAAAGATTTCTTAGATCCTTTAACACTAAACATTTAGCAAGGTTGTTGGAAGTGCCGTATTACATTTTCGTATAGTGATGTGCATCCTATAAATTAAGAAATCAATATGTCAACTATATCGGGGACTTTATCACTATACATTTGATGAAATATCACCCTACAAATGCATAAAAACATTATCCAAGTTTTTCCTGTGTGTGAACATATGACCTATATGTTATTAAATCCCATACTTTACGGTAATAAGTACTTTTTCAGTACTCAATGGATATAGATTCTAGTTTAGTGTCTCAATAGTTATTTCTAAGGATTTAGAATATAACTCACCTGCTTCTCGATGACCAAACACCAACTTTAAAGGTGTCAAATTCCTCACAAAATAGTCTACTAAAAATTAATAAATCGTGTAATTTATGCCTTAGGAGTCTCCTATATAAAGGAATTTACTAGCTGATTCAAATATAATTTGTTCATAAAATGAATGTACTATGTTGCTGCCATACTACTATTGAAATGACTACCTTACATGCTTGTGAGTGGATTTTTCTCCTTTTAAAATCCTCAGGATAGTTTAACGAATGGACTATATCTACCAAGACCCCATTACAATCAATGAAAATGAGTTTCTTCGTATTTCCCTTAGGCTAAAGATTATAATAATTCATTCCTTATCATTCATACTTAGTCAAGATTGTTAGTTGGTCCATGTATCGTAATTTCTTTTACTGTAAACCATAACTAAACTAACCAATGGCACAGATAAAGGAAAAATGATATAAATGAAGGCCTTTCCTAGTTCATATATGTAATTGGTAATTTCCACATACCTCATCATTCCAATCACGCTCCCTCTTAGCAACACTAACGCCGTCTTCATTCGTAGTTTCTCTTGAGCCAAAAAATTGGGTAAATAATTTGCTCGTAAGGTCTTGTCTGACAAAGTTAACAAGAAAACCAATTTGTCTGCCTATGCTTACGACACCTAAACTTATTACTGCCATGTATCCCTTTATTTTGTCCATTTTTGTCTTTAAGGACTCTACGCTATAACACGCATCTAGCATGGTTGGCGAGTCCTTATTTCTAGCAGGTGCACTTGATACAACTGTCACTAAAGGTCCACCTTTGTTTGATACAATTGTCATCTCTAGCAGGCATTGGTTACATCTTAATGTGGGAGTCAATTATGAAATAGTAGAGCCGGTTCATTCCTTATGTTGGAGCCGGCTCCTAGTAAAGCATGGAGTTGATTTAAATACAAGTAAGAGGGAAGGGTTTCAATCCTAAGCTACGAGCCATATACTTTTGTAAAAGAAATTATTCCCAATTGTGCACATTTTCCACTAATAATATATTTATATATAAGATTAGTAATAAATAATATTATAGATATATAATATAATAATTTATCTACTATCTAATACATACTATAAAATATCAATAATATTACTTTCAAATACAATTTCTCATTTTTTTAGTTTTTAATTAAAAATTATGTCCAAATAATAATATACCTAAATTATATTATTATATAATATTAGGGTTTATATAAATCTAATGTAGATAATATCATTTCCCATTAACATTTTTATTTTACTATAATGTAAATAATAATTTTACATCAATTATAATAATTAACGATGTAGATAATATTAACATAAATCATAATATACGAATTAATAATTTACATAATATCTATAAATAATTAAATCTAATATAGATATATTAATATGAAATAAAGATATTAATAAGTATTAATATCTATTAATGTGGATGGTATAGTTTCCTTCCACTTCTATAATGATCAAATTGATATATATATATATATATATTATTACGTAAAAAGGATATTTTTGCGTATTGGAGGATTTGGTAATGTGAGTTGGTTACTCTATGGTATGAGAAGATTCCTCACGCCATATAAATGGTTAATGGAATGATGTTTATGCCCCTTATTCACTGTACCATATATACTCAGCTATAAAGCCATATGTCCACGTATATGCCCTTTGCATAATTTCTCTGGAATTACACCTCCACGCAACTATGCCTTTGCTTAAATGCTTCGGAAGTTACCCTTCATATCTAAAAGCCACCATTCCTTCCATCGCAAGTTTGTTCGTATATAGCAACATGGATCGAATCCCCGCTTTCAGCATAACTTCCTTTATTAAGGGATTCCCATCTTCTCGACCCCTATTTAAGCTGCTCTTCCCATTTCCCTTTTCGGACTGCCTAATCTTAACTCATATCATTCAATGAGAAAAGCTGACTAGAATTGGATTTCTTATCAATGGTTATCTATATCTATATGCTTCACTCAACTGTGTTGGTTTCCATTTAGGGGTTTAATGGTCAGTGGTGCTTAGTAATATAGAAATGAGTTTATACATATATATTTGAGGGTTTCAGTGCAAGCTTTGAGGCAAAAAATGTCTATGTATTAAGAAGTGTGGATAATCAAAAGTCCCCCTTGCATATAGTATTTTATGCATAATCAACTGAACTTGTAATGACTTTATCCACTCAAAACAAACAAGTTTATTGTTATTGCCATGTTAATAGAGAGATCATCATTATCAGCAACTTTATGGAATATCGTGGTGGGGCAGGAGTTAGGGTGATAATTGATGAAATCACTACTCTCGAAGCATTACGCTAATGTCTGTGTGTTAAGAAGTGTGGAGAATCAAAAGTCCTCTTTGCATATAGAATTTTATGCATAATAAACTCAAGTTGTAATGACTTTATCCACTCCAAACAAACGAGTTTATTGTTATTGCTATGTTAATGAGGAGATTGTCATTAGTGGCAACTATATGGAATATCGTGCTAAATCAAGCGTTAGGGTGATGATTGATGAATCATAGACAAATTAGGGATAAATTGGAAATGAACATTGACCATTATATTTTTAGATATACATTGGACTTTGACCCAACTTTGCTCATAGATTTGGTTAATGATGCTGGTTTGAAAATTTTGGTTGAGTTTAGTGATAAGAAGTCCAATTATATATATTGGACCAGAAGGACTCCATCCCCAAAATAATGACACGACAATGGTTCAAACCATTAATTTCATGTACTGTTGTCGCATTTCCACCAAACAAGTAATACAGTGATAAAGTAGAGTGTCAATTCCACGAGGAATTGTTCTAAATTTGTTAAGTACTAAAATTAAAACAACTTAATCTTATTCATACAAATGATTAAAAAAACTAATAATAATAAAGCAAATAATAAATAATAGAATCTTAGGATTATAATTTTCCTTAACACTTTATTTGAATAAAACCCTACAATCTTAACTTAGCTATTGGCAATAAGTTGTTAACCTAGAGTTCTACTTATTTTTATAAATATTTTCAATGATCTTATAAAGATATTTTTTTTAACCAGTTTACTATATTCCTATGCAAATTGAATAAAAAGAAACTCATTAAGCTTAGACTTTAATTTGGTTACATATAGCATGCTTGTTTTTTCCTATATAACTTGCAGATCATTTCATCCAAATAAATGAATATGAAACATATGTTATTCAATCCAAGTCTAAACACAAAATTCCCTTTTCCTAGTTCATTAAGGTTACCAAATCAATCTAGTTGATGATCAAGTAATTAGAAGCATTAATAATAAGATTGAACAAACAACTCAAATATCATTAAATTAAAAAAAGAGAATAAAATAATCTAAACTATATGTTGAGTTCCACTGTAACTCTAGAAGAATAAATCTAGTTTATAATAAATATATAAAATATAAAACTAAGGAGTTTCACCATAACATACATTACAAGAAAGATAGAAAGAGCAAAGAGAAAAAAAAAACTAAGATTGGCCGGATCTTTGATCTTTAAGTTTCTCTAAAATCTCTCTAACTTCTTCAATATTGTGGTGGCTTCTCTTCTCTTCAAAAAACTAGAGAAAAATAAAGCTCTAGAGTATTTGGATGAATTTAAGTCTAATCCTAAGAGTCCTATTCATAGACAAAACCCTGTAGGTAAAAACTTAGTCTCCAAGTAGCTTGAACATATTATTTTTGGAAATTGCTAGACTCAATCACTTTGCTTGATTGACTCTGCTTTACTTCTTAATTAAGTTGTTGCACTTTTTAAAACTCCTTTAGGTTTTGACCTACAAAAATATGAAAAGTACTTAAATAACTAAATAATTAAAATACAAAGGAAGTAAATAACACTAAATTAAAACTACTAAAAATAAATAAAATTTAATTAAAAATCTCTTTGACTTTGTTAATTTTATACATATAATGAGACTAAATAACTATATTTTATAGAGTTATCATGTAGTCAAGGTGAGTATGAAACTTTGCAATATTTCATCATTTCACCTTTATCACACATTAGGGTACTGAATACTGATTATCTATTATACGAATAACTTCTACAGTGAACTTGCAAACAATGAAGGCTCACATGGAAACATCGTTCAAAAGGATTGAAATAGTATATTTTTTTGCTGATTGTGCAAGGGATTTGAGCTCAATGGTGGCCATGAAAAGTACTATGTCAATGAAATATCGATTCCCAATGGCATTTAGAAAGATAAAATCATAGGCAACGATCAAACTTTCAAAAATACAGCTACGCTAAGGCTCACACTTTATCAGTATAGTGTTGTGAATTGATTTGCATATACCTTCAAGAAGAATAGCAAGCTATTCATAAGCATCAACTATAGGGCAGAGGGTTGCCCTTGGCATTTAACAACGCATAGGATAGGAGCAAAATAATTTATGATTGCCAGTACCTTTATAGATCAACACAACCATAATGCTCAAGATACGATTGATGGAATAACTCATCTGAAGTCCAAGTTTACTGTTACCATCATACCAAAAAAATTTAATTTACAGCCACATACTACTTCACATCAAATTAAGACAGCATTTAAAGCTGATTGTGGAATTCAAATGACATACAGACAAGCTTGGTTATGCAAAGAGCAATCCATGAAGATGTTGCATGGAAAGGTCCAGGACTTATACAAATTAGTATTGTATGTGTGCTAATAATTTAGGATACAAACCCACAAAACATGGCCATATGCACGTTTGATATAAAAAGGCATTTTAAACAATTGTTTGTAGCATATGGGTGCAGCATTGTTGATTTTTTGAATGGCTATCGAAGGTTGATTTTTATTAATGGCTACCACTTAAATGGACCTTATAAAGGCATCTTGTTGTCAACTAGCTCCATTGACACAAATAATCATTTTTCCCTTTGGCATTTGTAGTAGTTAGCTTTGAGAGTTTAGATGATTAGGTGTGGTTCTAGGGGAATCTGAAGTCCAATTTAACCAGAGATGTATTCGTTACCATGATATCCACTAGGCACTAGAATATCATAACTGCCGTAAGTGAGATATACAGCATGGCCTCCTATATATATTGTTATTGACATATCAAGGAGCACTTTAGTTCTGAAATTAACAAAGTGATGGCAGGTGGGAAAAATGTAAAGAACCAAGTGCTTCAGTTATTGGACTCAGTGGTCTATACAAGACTAAAAATGAGTTATGACATTACAATGAATAATTTGGCCATGTATAAAAAAGAGCTAGCTGGATGGGCGGTAAACAACCAATCGAAACATTAGTTGTTGTCAAAGTTTAGGTAGCATTATTGGGACCACATAACAACAAATGTGCTAGAGTCCTTCAATGCATGGTTAGTTCAAGAAAGGAGGTAGGCATAATTATCCTCAACAATAAGCATAGGGAAAAGTTGGCATAAAAAAATTTATAAATCAATATCTAACGTAAGGAATTAAAAGAATGGAACAAGGCAAATGTGGATATGAAATTATAGAGAATATAGGTAGAGCCAAATACTTCATCATTTTTCCCTAGAGGAATTTCAAGGCTAAGGTAAATAATTGCCATCCACTTGGCTAGCTGAGAATGCATTGGCTTAGCTTGGCAAATGAGTGGACTGCCTTATGTGTATGCATGTACCATCATCGTTGCAAAAATGAAGACAAATGTGCATTTGTTAAGGATTGTTATGAATCAGTTACACATGAGTGGATTTATGCGGTGACCATGGCTCTGGTTGAAACTTATAACCTGCCACATACGCCTCCATCAGACAAAGATAAAGGTCATTTATCCGTAAAGCAGCCTTTGACAAAAAGTCTCTAGCAAGGTTAAAAATGAAGTGAATCAAATCTCAATTTATTAAGAAACATCCCATATAATGTTCAAAATGTAAGTAAGTTAGCCACAATCATGTTTCATGTAGATCCCCAAATCCATGTAATAGCTAAGTAACTCTTACCACAAGATGAATAAGTTTTACACTATAAACATAATTATTTTAGCTACATCTAGATATTACATGTAAACCAAATTATTCATGTTGGTTATGACTTTCATATGCAAGTTGAAGATTGCAGACCTTGGGCTGTCATCATACTAGAGGTAATATTTGGAAAGTTTTTTGCACATTAGACATTATCTGAATATGGTAGATATCCATCTTGCCATAAAACAAGTACTTACAGGTGTAGCCATAAGATAATTTGTTTATGGATGTTATATTCTATGCCACTGCAATCCAATGTATGTCCATATATAGTTGCAGCTTTTATGCACCTATATATATTTGTTGTATCTAGAACATGCATATAGGATGTGGTTAGTAGTGAACAATCCATCTCTATTGTTGTATGAAATCCTATCAGATAACTAAATAGCAATTGTACGAATGATGAAGAATAGCAAACTATTGAATGAAATGTACGTAGATTATGCACGTATAATTTCCATAGTAATATATAATATCATAATATTGTTTTATGGTATTATTAACCTAACAAGTTCTAGGAATTCCATATCATTTGATGTAGATTATGGACTACTAAATTTTATAACATAAAGAAACAATTCCGTAAATGAAATTACAAAATCGTTCTAGCAATTGCAACTTCTGACCCAATATGAGTTCTTTGATTTGTAATTCCAGTAACCAATAGCCATGAGTTTCAGTAAAAATTAAACGTTAACTGAATGAGAAAAAAATAATTTGATATATATTGACACAGTTGACTTATAAATGTTTTGAATGTATTTATCGAATTAAACTTTTTACCATAGCTTATATCTAAGAATTAAGGTCCCTTGGAGTTTTCAAGTATTAAACAAAAAAAATGTTTTCACATCTTCATTAACATGAAGTAACCCTTTCCTTTTGAATAACCCAATTTTGACATTACTTCCTAGCTTGTTGAGGATCATACGCTGCTGGAAAGAGAACAGAGATTATGGATGTAGACACCCAATTTTGTCCAGGCCTATTCCCTGATTGTCTAAAAATATCTGAGAACAAAGATTTAACAACCACCCAGTAAGGGTAGAATTTCTCAAGGTGAGCTAGATGTTTTCAAGACTGATTTAATTAAGCTTAAACAACCGCAAGTGCATGAAATTACTACCATTTCAAGTGTCGTACAGCAGCAATCTAGGATAAAAAGAGTGAATTCAAGGTAAAATATTAGATTTTAACCTTATACTTGTGAAATTTTGAAATTTGTTTCTATAAAAATTATCACGATAAAATTTCCCACTCTTAGGAATTTTTAGAGGATTTTTTGCTAAATTTAGGAAGTTGATTTTTGTATATTTTTACTAATATAATTGCTGTATTTATCCTGATATGCACTCCAAAAAATCAGAAATATTCAAGAAAAATTTTATATTGGCATTTTATACCGCAATATGTCAAGTTATTCATTTTAGTAATTTATTTTAAATTTTTTATAGTATCACTAGTATCATACTCATGAAATTTTTCTTGGTAAAATTATTTTGGATTTTGGGATTTTCATCTTTACCATTTTTTAATTAATATTTTGAATAATATATTATATTTAATTATAAGTTTCAACGTATTTTTTTTAAATTTTCCCTATTTTAGAACATGAGCATTTCTTCATCTGTAAAATTTTTCAATGAAATTTTCTTGAGTTTTGAACTTCAAAATTCATTAAATATGCACATTTAATTACTATTAAATTAGTTTTTCAAAATTCATTTATCTTATAAGTTTTATGTCTTCTTTCTATTCTCAAAATACGAAATTTTCTATTCTGTAAGTTCTTCTGGGAAGACCTTTGTAAGTTTATAATTTTTAAATTTTTCTAAATATTATTGTTCAATTCATAGTAAATCAGTTTTATAAAACTCATTTTATTTTGTAAGTTTTATATTTTCTTTTTTAAATTTTTTACATTTCCCAAATACAAAGTTTTCTACTTTATAAATTTTTTTGGGGGATTTTTCTGAATTCATAATTTTTAAAATTCTTCAAATATTATTGTTTAAATCATATTAAATTAGTTTTAACAAAATTCATTCTATTTTATGAGTTTTTCATTTTCTTTCATAATTCTCCTATTTTTCAACAACGGAGTTTTCTACTCCGTAAATTTTTCAGTAAGATTTTCTAGTTTTATAATTTTTAAAATTCTTCAAATATTATTGTTTAAATCATATTAAATTAGTTTTTATAAATTCATTTTATTTTATGAATTTTGCATTTTCTTCCATAATTTTTTGTTTTCAAAATACAAAGTTTTCTCCTTCGTAATTTTTTTGGAAGGATTTTTCTAGGTTTATAATTTTTTAAATTCTTCAAATATTATTTTTTAATTCATATTAAATTATTTTTGAAAAATTTAGTTTATTTTTTAAGTTTTAAAATTTTTCCTATTACCAAGATACGAAGTTTTCTAGTTCGTAAATTCCTCCAGTAGGATTTTCTGAGTTTATATTTTTTAAAACTCTTCAAATATTATTATTTAATTCATATTAATTCAATTTGTAAAAATTTAATTTATTTTATGAGTTTTTAATTTTTTACATATAACAATTTTTCTCGAAAAGTGTTTTTCTCATAAAATTTTACGAGTTTGCTAATTTTTATGTTTTTTATTCTTGTACATAAAAATTGTTTTTATTATTAAATTAATTTAAATTAATCACATGACATTTTGTTGTATATACAGAATTTTTAATTTTTTACAATTTAATCCTTTTAGTTATATATAATTTTACATAACATACAAATATCATTCAAAATTTGCTAGAGATGATGATGTTATGCATGATGCAATATGAATAAAAACAAAGATTATTAATTTAACTTTTGTAAAAGTAAAAAAGTAAACAAAATTAATAAATAAATAACTATATATAAAAAAAAGAATTCTTAGAAATTTCTAGGAAGGTTATAGCAAAAGCATAGTCCACAACCATTTTCTTGCCATCCCCCACCTTGGAAATCCATGGAGAATTTTCCCAAATAATGAATGCCTTCCATAGCCAAATTTACCCATTTTTCTTAGAAATTTTTAAGAAATTTTAAGTTTTCAAGCTTTTCTAGGTAATTTCATCCATGAATCTTGTAATTTTTGTTTATGTCAATCATTTTTCTTCTTTGTTGTAAGTCAAAAACATGTTAAGCTCATGGAATTTCATCCATGTTGAAAGGCTAACATGTTGACAATGATCAATTTTCTATATATTTGTTGTTCTAGTTAATTATTTATGAAATACTATTGGTGTTGATGAGATATTAATTTTCTTGTATATGTATGTTTATGTTTATATTGTTATTCTTAATATTTTTAAGTAAATATGTTGATTTACAAATTTATATATTTATTTTTTTTATGATTTTATTTTTTTATTTAAACTTGATGATATTTATTCATGCTTGTTTTCATGATTTTGTGTTATAAAATATTGATGCATATTTATTCCTTACCTTGGCTGAATCTGATTAGAGTTGATAATCGTAATTTTGTGCTTATTTTTACCTTGATTTCATGATTTTTAGGTTATTTTGTAGTCTTTATAAACATAGGGACTAAATTGCAAAATTTATAAAAAAATTTTAGCCTATTTTAGGCTTGGTCGAGAGCTTCATGACCCATGTAAATGCTGATTCATATGTTCATGAACATGTTTTAGACATTTTTTACAATTTAGGGGTCATTTTGCAATTTTAGGAAGTTTAAGGACTAAATTGCAAAAAAATAAAAATTTAATGGCCAAAAGTGCTTGGCCGAACCTTTATGTATATTCTTGTTTGATTTTTATGTTAATTTTTTTCTGGTTTGATGATTTGTTGTAGTGTTTTGTGATATTTCATCACATTGTTCAAAATGCAATTTTACAAAGTTTAAGGGCTATTTTGCAAAGTATAGAAAAAATTTTGTTCTTGGGCCAAGGTGTTTAGCCGAATTCTTGTTGATATATTTGCTGTATTTTTCTTGCATATTTTCGTGTGAGTTTTATAACTTTTAGGTTATTTTATCATGTAGGGACTAAAATGAAAATTTAAAAAAGTTTAGAGATTAAATAGCAAATTTTAGTATTTAAGGGGTAAACGGTCAAATTTATCACTTTTAAAAACGTCTATTATTCCTATGGCCTTCCATAAGAGTATAGAAATTTTCAAAAATTTTTGTACTCTCTTGATTTTCTGTCAGGTATGAAATAAAATTTTAAAAAGTTTAGGGGATTAATTGTAATTTTTGCATTTTAAACCAAATTTCAAATTATAGTTTCCCACTTAGGATAAATTTATCATTTCATAATTATTCTAATGTCTGTTAGTGTACCAGGATACTTTCACGTTGAAGGTATATCCTACAGGCATCTTCGTAATTTTTCTTTTCCTGATACTTTTGCGCTAAAGGTAAATTTTTAGGATTAGTATAGCCTTCGAAGGTCATTTTAAGGTCCATTAGGGTTACTAGGATACTTTCACATCGAAGGTATACCTCATGGGCTTTTCATAATTTTACCTAAAATCATGTCCCAGATAGCAACCAAGATGCTTTTATGCTGAAGGTGCATATTTAGGATAGATTCATTATTTCATTATCATTTTTTGTCCATTAGGGTACCAGGATACTTTCACGTCAAAAGTATACCTTAAGGGCACCTAAAATCAAGTCTTAAATATAACTAGGATGCTTTTTGTTGAAGGTGCATATTTAGGATAGATTCATTATTTCATTGTCTTTTTGTGTCCGTTAGGTTATGGGATACTTTCACGCTGAAGGTATACCCTAAGGCACTTTAGTAATTTTACCTAAAGTCAAGTCCTAGATAAGCATCAGGATGCTTGTATGCTAAAGGTGCATATTTAGGAGACGTTCACACCTAATTTCATCCGGGTTTAATTTCCAATAATCTTAAATATCTAGGATCAAGAACTTAATTGCCATCCTCATTGAGACTGATATTTTTCAGATGAACAACACATTTTCAAGACCCTTTTAGTCATAATTTAAATAATCGTAAGTTCACGTGACAAAAAAATCATATTTCGATCTCTAATTTTGAATATATAGGATGAATATTTAAAAGAAAAAATTATTTTTATCTTTTCTTGTCAAAATTTTGGAAATTTGTTTTGGCGAAAGATATCATGGTTAAATTTCCCATTTTTAGAGAATTTTTCATTAAACTTAGAAGTTAACTGTCGTATTATTATACCGATACCTGTATAGTATTTATGCCAATACATACTCTGAAAAATGAGAATTATTTAAGGAAAAATTCATATTGGCATTTTATACCATAAGGAGTCAGGTTGTCCATTTTTGCGACTAATTTTAAATTTTTCATAGTATTACGAGTTTTATACTCGAAAAAGTTTTCCTAATAAAATTATTTTGAATTTTGGATTTTCATCTTTACCATTTTATAAATTAATATTTTGAGTAACATGTTTTATTTAATTCATTTTATATAATTTTTAATGTATTTTTTAAAATTTTCTTGATTCTAGAATACGATCTTTCCATTATTTGTAAAATTTTTGGTGTAATTTTCTCAAGTTTTGAATTTTAAAATTCTTTAAATATTCACATTCAACTAATATTAAATCATTTTTTAAAATTTATTTATTTGTTATGAATTTTATATTTTCTTCTCGTTTTTAAAATACGGAGTTTTCTATTCCAAAATTTCTTGGAAAGATTTTTCTTAGTTTATAATTTTTAAAATTCTTTAAATATTATCATCTAATTCATATTAAATCAGTTTTGAAAATTTTAATTTTTTATGAGTTTTAAAATTTTTTTCTGTTACCAAGATACGAGATTTATATTCCATAAATTTTTTTAGTGAGATTTTTTTAGTTTATAATTTTTAAAATTCTTCAAATATTATTGTTTAAGTCATATTAAATAGTTTGAAAAAATCCATTTTATTTTATAAGCTTTACATTTGTTTTCTAAATTTTCCTCATTTCCAAGATATGGAATTTTTTTATTCTGTAAATTTTTAGGTGCTTTCTCTGACTTTATAATTTTTAAAATTCATCAAATATTTTTATTAAATTCATTTTAAGTTAGTTGTTTGAAAATTTAATTAATTGGTTGAATTTTGAATTTTTTATATACATTAATTTTTATCCGAAAGAAATTTTCTTGTATAATTTTACAAGTTTTGAAGTTTCAATCTATTTTTTTCATTATTTCATTTCCAAATTTTGTTTATGATTATTAATTTTTTAATTTATATTTTATTATCATTATTTTAATTTTGTTTTAATTATTGGTTATTTTCTACTAGTTTCATGAAAACTAGTCTAGTTGATATTTAACATTTCACTAACCAATTTAGTTGATTTCTAATTACCAATTAGTGATGTTATCAATGCAATCATGACATTATATTTGTGAATGACCACCAATTGCAAATCAAATTAATGCATCTCAACTTTTGATGCAAATTAATGAATATAATAAAAATAAACATAAAAATAAAATAAACAAATTAAAAAAAAAAAGAAAGCTTTCAGCCAAGGGTTCTTCTTAATCCCTTGGTGCTCCTCCCTCTTATAAATAAAGGGAGGATTTTGTTGTTAAAAAAAATTGGGTTGGCTAAAACAGAGAGAAAAAAACCACATGAAAATTTTTAGTTTTCTATGCTTTGTTAAGGTAAGATTCACTGTTTTTTGTTTTTCTTTTTTTTCTTCATTTTCCATCTCATTTAGGATTCAAAACCATATTAAGGCTCATAGATTTCCATCCATGTTGAAGGCTAAATATGGTGATTTTATTTATTTATTTCTTTTCATGAATTTTTTTAGCAAATTTTTTATGAAATGGTATTTTTATTGTTGTGAATCTAATTTTGTTGTGATTATATTTAAATTTGAGTTATTTATTTGGTGTTATTTTGATGATTAGTATTTTGATTGATTTTGTTTTGTATTTATTTTATAATTTTATGTTTATTTAAGCTTAACAATGTTAATTTATATTATCTTCATGATTTCTTTTGTCAAATCATGCATAAATCCCATGCTTTTTCATCTTGGCCAAATTTGTTTGGGTTTGATAATGATGATTTTGTGCTTATTTTCTTTTAATTTTAGGGTTTATAGGTTATTTAGTAATATTTGTTAACTTAGGGACTATATTGCAAAATTTATGAAAATTTTTTAGGCCATTTGTGGCTTGGCCGAGAGCCTTATGTTCCTTAAGAAATCTTATTTATGTGTTTGCAAACATGATTTAGGCATTTTTAGCATTTTAGGGGGTTATTTTGCAATTTTAGGAAATTTAAGGACTAAGTTGAAAAAAATGAAAAAAATTATGCTTTATGGCTAAAAGTGTTTGGCCAAACCTTTATACACATTTTTGCCATGTTTTCTTTGTGATTCATTGCTGGTTTGACGATTTTTAATGATTTTTTTATGGTACTTTACCATATAGGGGTTAAAATGTAATGTTATAAAGTTTAGGGTTACTTTATAAATTGTAAAAAAAATTTGGGCAAGGTATTTGGTTGAATCCTTATTGATATATTGGCTGCATTTTCATGCATAATTTCATATGATTTTTATAATTTTTAGGTTGTTTTATTATATAGGGACTAAAATGAAAATTTAGAAAAGTGTAGGGACAGCAAATTTTCATATTTAGGGGGCAAAATGTATATTTCACTAGTTTTAACGATTTCTATTATTTTTATGGCCTTCTGTAGGGATATAGAAATTTTTAAAACTTTTCGTATTTGTTCGATCCTTTAAAGGATACTAAATATAATTTTTAAAAATTTAGGGGCTTGATTGCAAATTTTGCATTTCAAGTCAAACTTGTAACTTTTCCATTTAAACTAAATTCATCTACTTTTCATCATTTTAGTGTCCATTAGGGGTATCGGGGTACTTTCATATCGAAGGTATACCCAAAGGGCATTTTCATAATTTTTTTTATCGAGATGCTTTTATGCTAAAAGTGAATGTTTAGGATTCATTTAGCCTTCTAAAGTCATTTTAGTGTCCATTAAGGGGTCCGGGATACTTTCATGTCGAGGGTATACCCTAGGGGCATTTTTATAATTTTCTTCATTTGGATGCTTTTATGCCAAAGGTGAATGTTTAGGAATCATTTAGCCTTTTAAGGTCATTTTGGTGTCCATTAGAGGTATCGAGATACTTTCACGTTGAAGGTATACTCTAAGGGCATTTTGGTCATTTTGCTAGAACCAAGTCCTATGTTATTACAAGGATATTTTCATGTGTAAGGGATACATTAGGAATATGTTCATCATTTCATATTGTTATTGAGTTTTAGGAAGTTCTATAAATATTTTCAATAAAATATAAAATTCTCTTTATAGAAAATTAGGACAATGTCTTCAAGTTAAAATAATACGTAGTTTTTCTCTCAAAATATGAGAGAGGTTTTATAGATTATTTTAATATCAAGATATCTTTTTCAAAATGAAAATCAAGATTTTATAAATAAAAAAATAATAATAATAAAGCTTTTCGCATTCCTCAGGCCCTCAAACGGGGTGCAAAAGATATTTTTAATTTTAAAACCTTTTGTGTTCGTTTTGTTTTCTATTGGAACACAAAAGAGAATGATAAAAAGCTTTCGTGTTCCATTGGTCCTCGATAAAGTACGTAAGAGATTTTGACTTTCAAAATTTTGAAAACCCGATCTTCCTAACACGAAATAATAATAAATTTGTTTTATAAATCATTACTTCGAGAATTTATAATTAAATGCCACATGTTGAAAGTGCATAAAAATTAAAATTCAAGTTAACACATAATTACTAAGGTACCGATTTTCGGGCATCACGAAAGGGTCATCCTTCCTTGTGATTATAATCGACTCTCGGATCCTTTTTATATGATCTTTGGTTTGATCGTGAGCATCGGAGTTAGTAATTTAGGGTTTCATAACCTTCAAAATACAAACTCTGATAGGTGACCAATCTCACCTAGCCCAAATAGATTGGTGGCGACTCCAAATAAATAATCATTTCGTAATGACTATTTAAGGTTAAGACGAGTGAGCGATTCCTCTCGACCACCCAATCCCCAAAATAAGAAAATGTCGATAACGATATGGCCTATAGAAATAAAATAATATAAAATAATGATAAATTTAACAAATATAGAGCGAAGGCCTTTTAAGTCGGGCTTGGTTAGGATTCATATCTGGGCCACGTTTCAACAACTTGGCGACTCCACTGGGGATGTCTAGAGAGTCAGGCCTAAAATTAATTATTTGTTAACTAAATTTCAATTAGTTCAGTTTCAATTGGTATCTAATTTTAAATTCCCTTTTTCTTTTTCATTATATCAATATTTATTTTGCACTAATCTTTTTGTGTTTGCTTTTTTTTTTGGGGATTAGGATAGTGGGTTTTATTTTTAATGTTCTGTCATAAAAAGGTAAATTTGTCCCTTCACACACACTATGCACATTGCGCAGTAGTTTCTCCTCTTTCAGATATAGAGGGGGTATAGGTGCCTAATATTTTAGGTAGGGGTGAAATAGCTCTGCCTTATGAGGTGTTAGCCTCTGTTTGGGCCAGCGAAAAGCCTACCGAGCGTCGATTCCTACGTTTGCCTGAGGTGTTAGCCTTGTTACAAACATGAAAGACACGCCCACTCAAATTAAACTTATTCTGACATGGATCCACGATGGATAAGGATAACGTACCTTGCTAGTCCATTTAGGGTCGAGGAATTCGAGAACCTAATTAAAGGTCTGACATAAACCACATATAGTGAACCATACTAACCTACTAGTCAAAGCCATGCTCAATTTTAGATGTCATCAAAATTAGGGACACATGAAGGGACAAAGTTATCTTTTCTTTTTTTTATTTTTACTCTTAATATCTTGTTTGAATGATTTGCGATTTCTGTTTACCTTGTTTGAATAATTTATGATTTTTATTATTTTGAAGTTTTATTTGAATTTAATATTTCCTAAAGATACTAACTCGTTTTTTTTTCTCATTTTGGTCCATCTTTTATCTTTCATATGCATACAAGAATGCTTGCTTTAAAATGAATTCCAACTTAGATCAATTTTTATTTAATTTTATGGTGGAACCAGTACATGCAGTGATTATTTCCAAGGAATTTAAAGAGGTCCGTTCTGAGTCTGAATTCAACCAGAAAAGGGATAGGGATTGTGTAGTGAAAGGTTTTATGTCAGAGTTGCCGAAGATCACACATTTAGCTTCGCCAGAATAATTTGAGAGAATTAGCCAAAATATGGGATCAGTGGGGAACTACAAAGCAAGCCCAGTTTACAAAAAAATATGGATAGATTGCTCTCTCACTCAAAGTGCACATGGATAAACAACTAGTCAGGGCTATGATTGAGTTTTGGGATCCATCATTTTGATGTTTTTCATTTAATCAGCATGACATGACCCCAACAATGGTAAAGATATCGGCTCTTCTCAGGCTTGGGCAATTAAAGACAAGACCCATATATTGCAAAGAGCACAATCCGACCAGTTTTCATAAAAGATTAAGTCAAGTTTTGGATCGTGATTTCAAATTCGACCACCATTACATAGAGCAAAAAGGGAATACCAGTGTCATTTCATGGCAGTATCTACGAAAATATATCCAAAGCAATCCGACACCGAGAAGGCTCTAGATGCATTGGCTCTTGCTATATATGGGATGGTTTTTTTCCCGAGAGTGTTGGGGCATGTTGAAGCAGCAGTAGTGGATTTATTTGATCATTGAAAAGAAACATGCACCCAGCTCCAACAATTTTAGGTGAAATAATTAGAGCACTCAATGCATGCCAAAAAATGGTAAAGGGAGATTCTCTGGAAGTGCTTTATTATTGTATATCTGGGCTTAAAGTCATTTCTGGGGTGAAGGGGTAGATAAAGTTAAACCCTACTTTCCACACTTTGTTACTCTTCAGGAATTCATCAAAAAAGAATGGCCCAAGTCTGGAACTAAGAAACAATGGGTTGAGACGCTAAAGAACTTAGCTTCTTCTGATATAACATGGAAGGCACCATGGTTTTCACCAAAATGCTTTGTGTATCAATGTGGTAATTTGCTATATGTGCCTTTACTTGGAATATAGGGTACCATGGGTTATGCACCATTATTGGTCCGAAAGCAATATAGGTCGCAGTAATTCATCCCCATGACTTCAAATTTGGCGGTGTTGACTTGGAATATCAGGGTGAAGATTCTAAAAAGTTGCTTCAGGTGGCCACTTTACAATAGAGAGAAAGGTATAAGTCAAAATTAAGTGCATACGCAGATCAGACCACTCTAGTGTATGATGCTTGAAGAAGAGTTCGAGGTTGTGACATAATTATTCCTAGCTCAGATGGAACCATTCCTCGAGTACTTATTTAACCGAAACCATCACGCCATCCGAGATTAATTTGATTAAGGAGGAAGCTGCCAGAGAGTGAAAAAGAATGAGTGACGAGAATCACCAGCTCCAAGAAGAAGTTGCCTACTTATGAATGAAGATGGAAGCAAAAGCAAAAAAAGTTGAAAAAATGAAAGAAAAGTACAACTTAATGAAGAATGACTGGGTCACATAGAATAAAAAAATAAAACTTGTCAAGATTTTCGAGAGTTCTAACAGCACTGCTAAGGGGATAAAAGAAGAAATGCACAAGCTTCATGAAAAGTTAAGATCATGGAAGGCTAAAGGTTTGGAAGGAAAGGCCAGGCAAACTATTTTTGAAAAAGAAAGAAGAGAGCATGCTGGTACATGCCCCTAGTTAAGAAGGTCTATGGAAAAGAATAAGCAACTCCAAGCTACCTTGGATCGAGAGCATGGATGGGTATCTCAACTGCTTAAGGAAAGACAAGGTCACACTATGACTATTGCAAAGATGGGATTAGAATTACAATATAGGGGAGATGATATTCGCGCCTTGGCGTAAGCCTATCGTGATCTAAATGCATATTGGGACAATAGACTATGGTGGGCTGAAGATGACAGTAGACGATGGCCAGCTAATTCTTTTTGGCTGACAGATGTACTTATGGAGCAGATCCACTCAACCGTCATCCAAGCAAGGAAAATGGTGGAGAGGATTAGAGATTTAGAAATACAAATTAATCCTATAGGATGACACAGACACGTTTACTTCAATTTTTGGATAAAGCTCAAAAACAATATGATCAAATTAGGAATTTCCTTAGATGTAATCCCTACATGATCAATGATGTGAACATGTAATTTGTCACAAAGTTAATGAAAAATTTTTGAGTTCGAAATCTTTAGTTAAAGCAAGCGTCCCTACAAGTGCTTTCATGTACTCATACCATACATACATATGCCCATACATATACATACATACATGATTACTAGTTTTATTAGTTCATAAGTGAAAATTACTTAACTCAAAAAATATGGAATTGTTAAGGTCAACATTGCAAACTCAGAAAAACCAACTTAACCACTACCCACTCTCAATACTATACTCGACTTAAAACAAGAAGAATGGCTAAAGATCACTTAACAAGATTAGAGAGATTAAAAGAAAGTCATCGACAGGCTCAGAAAGCCATGCTTAAAAGGCAAGAAAAGTTACAGGCTCAAATCATGAGGATGATGGAGTTGTTATTGGCAAGGGAACCAATTTGTCAACAGCTAGAGATAAATACCGATACTCTTACCAAGGGATCCAGGGGGTACCAGTTGAGGAACAAATAACTAAAGCTCAGAATGCATAACCAAACAATATCCAAAATCTATAACAAAATGTCCCAGCTACCAACCCACCAGTCATCACTATTAATCCTGATACCTTTCATAAGGGGTAAGTGCAAGAACTACAGTCGTTCAAGAAGAATCAGCAGGCCCTAACATCGATAAAGAGGAAAAGCAAAAATAGAAGGGTAAAGAGCAAGTTAAAGCAGAGATAAAAAAAGAGAAACTATAGCTTCTTGAGAGAAGGCTAAAGGCCACTGAAGGGGCCGAATTATATAGTAGTGTAGATATCGAAGACCTCAGTCTAGTACCAGATTTAGTCCTCCCACCGAAATTTAAAATGCCTAAATTTGAAAAGAACAAAGGCACTACTTCCCCTCAAGCATACATTAAAATGTTCGTTAAGAAAATGGTTGGTTTTGCCTAGAAGAACAAGCTTTTGATTTACTATTTTCAAGAAAGTTTGTTTGGATCTATGCTGAGATGGTACAACGATCTGAACCGCAC
>JBBYHL010193927.1:0-26147 GCA_038381835.1 Adansonia madagascariensis
TTGTAAAACCTTAATGATTGAAATTGCAAATTATTAACTATAAAATGTTTTGGTTCATAATGGATATAAACACAACATGACCTATAAGCTATTACAACGTTGCATACTTGGTGCTGATAAGTTTTAGTGGGCCAAACTCCATTGGTGAGGTCCACGTTGAATGGCATATTCAAGAATAGCCCACTAGGTCAGGGGAAATCTATCAAGTTTATATTGATGACCTTAATCAAGCCATATATTGATGATGGCTAGTTTGATGCCTAAACTTTGAAAGAAACAAGTAGCTATTTAAACTTATGAAATCATCTAAATCCTTAAAAAATTGTTCTATAAGGATAATCATAATGAGAGGTTTAACATCCCTAAAGAATTGTTCCTAAGCAAGATGTCAGAAAGTAACCTAATCAAGCTGTATATGATAAGATGTATTTTAAAACCTGAGCACTTTAGATGGATCATGAAATCATCTAAATCCCTAAGGAATTGTTCTTTAAGGATAATCGTAATGAGAGGTTTGATATCCCTAAGGAATAGTTCCTAAGCAAGATGTTAGAAAGTAGCCAAATCAAGCCGTATATGATAGGATGTATTTCAAAACCTGAGCACTTTAGATAAATCATGATCCATGCATTTTTCATATACTTTCCTTTGAAGAAAGACAATGGAGATGACAAAGGGTATATGCCAACATAGTGGAGAGCTAGATTAGTAGAGTAAATGTTGCAAGGAAAAATTTGAGATGATCAATATTAGGAAACCTACAGAAGTTTTTATATCAGATATACATCGAGATTAATTC
Organism: Adansonia madagascariensis; assembly: GCA_038381835.1. Taxonomy (NCBI): domain Eukaryota; kingdom Viridiplantae; phylum Streptophyta; class Magnoliopsida; order Malvales; family Malvaceae; genus Adansonia; species Adansonia madagascariensis. The sequence continues at coordinate 800 of JBBYHL010193927.1, forward strand.
ACTTCTCTTGGTATATGATACCTAGAGGTTGGTGCTTAAATATATAGACATATTGTAAGGCCCAAATGAAAGGAGTAGTGAAGATGGACCATAGATAAAGGCAATCTTGTTGATATTGATTGAAGCTTGCCTCCTTAATTCATGTTTCTAAAACATAATCATGGTTATTGTTAATGAAAATTTTTAGCTATGCTTCTAGTAGACATTGAAATGTCTAAAAGTGGGACACTTTTTGACAACTACCATCATATTATAAAAACATAATACTGTAAGGGGCATACCCCACCCACTCTACCGATAGCCTGGGCATACACTGCCCACCCTTTGAGGGGTACAGAGTATGCCTTGCCCACCCATCAAGGCATACAAGGTAATCATAAGATGTTCATATTGGCACTTACATGTCAATTGAGGATGATTGCCAGCATTTGATGTCGAGCTTAGATTCAGTCCTTTTTGAATAAATCATTAATCCTAAAATGTGTTCTATGTTATCGTCACATTATTCTCAAATGTATTACTTGCAATAGTATTGAGAATACTAAACTGCTTATATCTCAAAGGATTTTAAAATAGTTTTCAAATATAATTCCTTAAATCTACACATTTAGGATTTAGTAGGAGGCATTTATGATTCTTTAAAAGCCAAAGATCATAATTTGACTAAGTGATAAATAGCTAGGGTGATAAAAACGTAATTATTTGGAAAGTGTTCCAAATTAGAGAAGATTACATGTTTACACCCTAATGGTCATAAACAAACACTTTTGTTTAGGCTCACAAAAGGAGTTACATTTGGATCTTTAGCTTGTAAGCTAGTAAAAGATTCTTAATAGTTGTTAATGTAACAACCAAGCCATATGATAGGAATATGGTTATATTGTGATCTGAATAATTAATAACTTTGATAATGAGATTATCATGAATATGACAAAAGCATATTCTCACAATTGTACTAAAGCTTTGTCCATGTTGAAAGATGATTGTTAATTGAAAGAGTTTAGTATTGGATGTGTTACCAGTTGGCTTAGTGCAAGTAGGAGATGTTTGCATATGCCTAAAAGCTCATCAGATTAGATAAGGGATATAATAGTTAATAATACAAACCAATCACTTATGTTAGTGATTCAAAGTTTTCCTTCATGTTACTGGTGTGACTAATAATCATGTAAACACAAATTAGATGAAGCCCATGGAACACAATGGCTTTGCAAAGTTAGTAATTAGTTACGATGACAAGATCTTTATGCATCAAAGTCATGTTTCTAAAAAGGTTCCTAGTCATCGTATTGTTATGATAAGGCATTGACAATGCACAAAGACTAGCATATGCTAAGCCTCTATGCATTTGATGCATTCAACTCTTTTATCTCATAAAAGTTACCTGAGGATAGCTATGGGTGCTTGTTTTGTGGAACAAGTTCATTAAACATTACCCATATGAGAATTCCATTTGGTATAGGTCACTACAGTATCTATGGAATACATTCTCTTATGCCAATCATGTATATTAGTCCTTAGACTTAGTGATACTAGGTCATCTCTTATGAGGAGTGTCATACTTAGATTTATCTAAAATAGGTCCACAATGGACAGATACTTAAGGTAGGGTACATTGGGTATGACATGAATCATATGGAGGATGAATGAGTGATTAGAGAGGATTCACCACTCTAAGTGGCATTTGAGACATATCTTATATGTTTTTTGCATTGGTTAACTTGATAAAGTCATTGGCCAATGCATGATGAATTTAAGAGACATTGTTTTTCAAAATTCATGAGATAAATTGAAAGTTGCAAGAACTAATATAGATTGATACATGAGCAGACACTACACCATGCTTATGGTCTTTTCGAGATATCTAGTGAAAAGACTGAAGTACACTAAGAGGTTGGTTACTCAAAGGTTTCTTGAAAAGGTCATATTGGCTCTTCTTGCATACCAGGTGGCCGTGATGCCTTGCTAGATGCCAATCTTGGTTTAGAAATATAAATACACTTAATTCTGTAGTTATATTTGTTGCCATTATGATGGAAGCCTAATGGGTCACATACAATAAAATAATCTATTCGATTAAAACCGGGATTAACTAAGTATGACTTAATTAAAAAAAGGTATACTTGGGAGGACTTAATTGAATATGCTCACTTAAGAATAATTTAAGACATAAATTAGATTTATGAAATCTAATTAGGGATGCCTTAATATGGCAATAATGATAAGAATGTCTTATCAAGATAATGTCTATTTGTAAACATGGTTTTAGGGATATTATTAAATAATGCCAAATAATTGTATTTAGAAAATTGAATAATTATTTGATAATTATTTAGTTAACTAGTTACTAATATTTACATGAAGGAAAAAGTTGTTTGGGTTAGGAAATTTAGTTATAAATTAAATTATCTAGCATGTAAATTTAAAGGTTGGGCTGAAAACTTTAACTATAAAGTCAAGTGAGTTTAGTTGTGAACTACTCTAAGTTGGGCTTGCTAATGGGCTAGGCTTATGGAACAACTATCTTTTGTGTGCTATTGGGCTAAAATATTAATAAGTTAATATTAAGGCCCAATCTTGGAAAAACTAATTAAAATAGTTTTAATTAGGCTCTAAAAAGCACTCCAAAGAATGGTGACCTTATAGGTATGTTAGTATTGGGCTTGGTTGACCAAATAGTCAAGCCTAACCTAGACCAAGGTGTATTTAAATACATTATTAAGGCTTTTCGGGTAATTAAAAGCATTAGAAAAACCCTTAAGCACCAATTTTAGACTTTTCTAAGGGTTTGGCGCAACATTTATGCTTCTATAAACACTCTTTGCATTCCGTGGATTTTTTTAGCATTCTAAAATTATTCTTGACACAGTAAGAGTTAGAAAAATAGTTTTCTAGTGTTGAAAGATCAATTTTTTACAGAAGTTATGAAATTGGCCAAATTCTAAAATCTCTATTTCTTAAGCTTGATTGTGCAGATTTGCATCCTAGATGATTAAAAAGTGTTTTTGATCACAAAAAAAGATAGAAAATCAATTTTCTATCCTAAAAAACCAATCAAAATAAAAAATCAAGATTTTTTGATTCAATTGCCTACATATGCAAAAAATGGCTACTTCCTTACAGAGTTATTTTTCTTATCTTTAGTGCAACTGGCATAGAAATTGTTCCCAGATGACTTCAGATCTAAACTTGTTAGCTATATATCTTTTGGTCAAGTTTTTGGTTAACATCAGAGAACCAATGGACCTTATGAAGGCTTTAATAGGCATCTATGTGTATCACCATTAGAGACAAGACACTTATATTACTTTTGGCCTTGGAAAAAATCATAGTAATCAACCCATGATGCATTCGTGTAGGGATCGACAAGCTTAGAGTTATGAGTCCCTAAGCAGGTATGATTTCTAATAAATTTATGTTTTTAAATTATAGCCCAATCACATGTACATCTCTTTTTAAAGAAGCTAAGGAAATCTAGGAGTTTCTTTATTTAATTTTGTTGCACTAGTTTAACTCAAATTAAATTTTTTATGCCTTTACCGATATGTATAAGCCCATATTTTTTTGTTCAATAAATGGGTTGAAGAAGGATCATGACTAGATTAGAATAGAGCATGCCTATATAGTAGATACCAGGTACCTGATAATGGCACAGTTGAGATAAGTTGGCATAACTTATGGTGTTTGCCTTCATTTCTTTCTTTTTGTTAGCGACAGGCTCCTTACATGATGCAAATGACTCGCTTGCTAACATTCGACCACTTTTAATCATCACATCAATCAACTCAAAGGATAGAACCTAGTCATCGAACTTTTTAGTAGCGTTCCCTAGCAATTTGTCATAGTATAGGACACAAGAGTGTTGATGAACAACGTCGTTATGGAATGTTAGACTAAAATTATGTTTTCGCTCCATCATTAGATATCCTATCTAAAACTTTTGATAAGATTTTTTTCCAAATCCATGAAGGAAATTGTTTAGATGCTCAATTAACATGTGCTGGTACTGGTTCAAAAAGGCTCTAACCAAATCAGCCCATGACTAAATTTTAACATTATCGAGCTTAATTTACCATCAGATGGTCGCCTCAATCACGATTTGCTGGAAATAGTGGATGAGAAATTTTTCATCATTTTTATATCTGGCCATTTTTCTGAGGTACCTTTGGATTTGCATAGTGCAATTAATAGTTTCATTGAACTTCTCAAAGTCTAGTATTTTAACTTCGGACGAATAACAAGATTGAATACTAAAGATAAGATTTTGTCTCAATCGCTCTAAATTTGTTGCTTCCATTAATAGCTCGAAGGTGTTTCTTTAGAAGTTGATACTTGTCTGTTCATTGGCAGATGTTGCAGGCTTTTAACTATCCGTCTTCTCTTAATCATCATGACCGAGGGTTATGAGATTGGCCAGAAAGACCCTCGTATTAGCTCTATGAAAGTTGAGGACAAATTGGTTCACCGTTATGGGGTTTAACTAAATTAATTGTAGTACTAGTAGGGCTAGCATAGTGTTAGGTTGGTCATCTTGATAAGTTCCTTCTTGGATAATTTTACTACGATGATGGGGTGACTTTTTGGGTTAGGTGGCTTCTTTCGTACCAATGATCCTAGATTGTCTTTTTTCTTTAGTGGAGGCCGTCATTAACTCCATAAGCTTTATGATTTGTGCAAACATTTTATCTTACAAGCAAAGCATCTGGTCTTGAGGCTCTTTATACGTTAGCTTGAGTCACTTAATGCATGCTTGATGATCGTTTTTCATGATTTGTTTGAGGTGATAAACATTGTAGCGATGTGTAAGGATCAGTTCCATGTTTCTTGTGTAATTTCAAATTCCCTTGCACATTTATGACCATTCTTGTATTAGATTTTTATGACATTAAAATGTGCTTACTAATAATTTCCCATGATGGAATGTTAATGAATGTGGAGTTATTATAATAAATGATTATTGGCATCGATGCTATAGAAGAATTAAGTTAGTTATGCAAATGCAAGAGACAACTGGTTTAAGGATAGCTTCACTAATAGCATCTTTTAGAAAGCAGCAAATAGAGTTTGATTACACATGTTTGCATTCGAAAATATCTGACATGATCACATTGGTTAATCATATTCTCTAATAAATTTAATGAATCTTGTTCATGATCTCTAGTGGGATGATATCTCACCTTAAAGATCAGGTTATCTTAATCATGTCATCTGCTTTAGTCTAGGCTACCTAAATTTGCTTGGTGAGGTGGTGATAACGCTCTTAATGATTCAAGGGTGCTTGAACACCTACCATTCTTATTCTTATTGTTCAAAGACTCTTACCAATTCGTTGATTCGGTTTTAATGAGCTTCGAGGGAATGCTCTAAATTTTGCATCCAGAATGTTAAAGTTTCATTCTCAACTTGATCTACTCTCAAGTTCTGCACCTAAGCTTTCAAATATCCATCCTTCCTTTGCTAGGTGGTTAGAAGAGCCCGAGCTTGAACAAACTTTTCTTAGGTGACTTTAGCCTTTTTTATCCACTGATTCAACTCTTTGTGACTTTAGCACAAAGGGCATAGCACTATTTCATTTCAGTGCTTTGGAATAAACCCTATCAGATTTTAGCCCTTTAATTTTGAGCAACATGACATACTTATAGACGGTAGGGACTTAATCTATTGATTAAAAGAGAAGCATAGGTACACTAGATTCCAAAACTATGACATCGCTTGCAACAAATTAAAATTGACTCAGACCTGGAGTCGTAAAGCTATGTCCCCATACTTCTTCGTGAATAACTTTCTATCATCATTACTCTAACTAGCCTATATATGCTTTAGATTATGCCAATCATTCTAACGGTATCCCATTTTGACCCTTTTATACAACATAGAGAGACACATGAATATCTCCATCTTTGCATTGATGACCTTTCAACCATGCCTTTTTCCTCAAAAGACTGGAAAGTGGAAGTGGATTATTGCTTTATGACACCTTGCTGAACACTAAACCTTTATCCAATTTTCATGATTATCATTATGATGAAGTGATGCATGCGACAATCAAAAGCAAACAAAAGGGAAATATGTTAGTGGCAATACAAAATAATACAAACAAGAATAAAGAATGATAGAATGAAAATAAATCATAGAAAGTGCCCTGATAATAAGCATTACAATGCCTAAAGGCTGGCATGATAATTTTAAGTATCATGACAAACTAAGTACCTATGGACAACATAACGACATATCTGAGTTAAAAATCACCCTTATTGATATTATATAATCAATGGAGGGATGACTCTTCAACCTAAATGGTGCCATATGTGCACTATCACCTAGTATTTAACATGCGTTAAGCCTTTGATCGGATAGCATAATGGCTTATTTAGGTGAAGTTTCATCTTTACCAAGATGGTGTAATACCATTTAGGGATAAAAACAACTTGATAGCTAATGATGTTTGTTCATCACCACCTAAGGTAGGATATGCATTAAGTTTCCATTTGGGCAGCATAATGCTTATTCAAGTTGGATATGACTTTCTTTAAGGCGACATGGTGCTTTGTAAGTAATGACATTCATTTACCATCACTGACTTATTAAAGAGGGATAACATCATGTCCTAATATGACATGACACATGCAGGCAATAATGTTCGTTGACTATTTCCTACTTGTAAATATGGCATACGAGAATAAAGGTTAAAAGCGTTTCCTCGAGTGTCCTTATTCTCTAGGTCATTCTAGCAGCATTTTAAAATGGTTTGACATGATTTAGCTCATAGGGCTCACTATATGGGGTTTAAGCTGACATCTAAATTAGCATCTAAATCATTCTTTCATTTGGTAAAGTGAGCAGAGGCACTTCAGTCCTAGGCCTATCATAAGCTTGGTGAAATGGGTTTGATTTGGTGGATGTATTTCCCTATGCAAATGCAAAAGGTTACTAACAAGAGACATAGATAATTTACACTCCCTAAGTTCTTGCTACGCCTATGCGAAGGGTTGCTCATAAAGCTTGATAGCTTACTTCCACCTAATATTTAGGACCCTAACTTACCATGAAGTTTAACGAGGATATAATGCAAAGCTATGTGCATGGTGTGTGTTAGGAAAACAATCATCTCTTTTGTTTGCCCTCATATAACCATATTTATCGAATCTATATTTATTCAAGAACAAGGTAGTCTTTGACAATCAATGACAAATATTATGACAAATAAAAGATTAATGGACAAAAATGGAAAAAGGGTTATAGTTAAACAATGACTGAAAACTAAGGTATTCGAGAACCAAGTACGACACGGCTAGGTGTAGGCCTAACTTTCTAAAATAGTCCCCAGCAGAGTCACTAAGCTATCAGCAATGTGCCTCCTGAAATCTTGCAAAGTGCTATATATGCACGACTTAAAAATAATTATCTCAACAAAAATGTGTTCTCCTAACTGGGACTCTTTCTTTTTGATGTGATAAGAGCGAGAAAATGCAGATTCTTATCCTTTTATCATGAAGGGGGACTGTCAAATGAATTGCTCGTCCAATCGGCCTTAGACAAAAATGTGTTCTCCTAACTGGGACTCTTTCTTTTTGATGTGATGAGAGCAAGAAAGTGCAGATTCTCATCCTTTTATCATGAAGGGGGACCGTCAAACGAATTGCTCATCCAATCGGCCTTGGATGGTTAGCGAGGATATATGTGCAAATCTATATGCACAGTGTGTGTCAAGAAAATAATCATATCTTTTGTTTGCCCTCATATAACCATATTTATCGAATCTATATTTATTCAAGAACAAGGTAGTCTTTGACAATCAATGACAAATATTATGACAAATAAAAGATTAGTAGACAAAAATGGAAAAAGGCTTATAGTTAAACAATGACTGAAAAGTAAGGTATCTGAGAACCAAGTATGACATGGCTAGTTGTAGGCCTAACTTTTTAAAATAGTCCCCAGCAGAGTCACCAAGCTATTAGCAACGTGCCTCCTGAAATCTTGCAAAGTGAGAAATGTGCACGACTTAAAAATAATTATCTCAACAAAAAAGTGTTCTCCTAATTGGGACTCTTTCTTTTTGATGTGATGAAAGCGAAAAAGTGCAGATTCTTAGACTTTTATCATGAAAGGAGACTGTCAGACGAATCACTCATCCAATCAGCCTTAGATGGTTAGCGAGGATATATGTGCAAATCTATGAGCACGGTGTGTGTCGGGAAAACAATCATATCTTTTGTTTGCTCTCATATAACCATATTTATCAAATCTATATTTATTCAAGAACAAGCTAGTCCTTGATAATCAATGGCAAATATTATGACAAGTAAAAGAGTAGTGGACAAAAATGGAAAAAGGGTTATAATTAAACAATGACTAAAAACTAAGGTATCCGAGAACTGAGTATGACAGGGCTAGTTGTAGGCTTAACTTTCTAAAATAGTCCCCAACAGAGTCACTTAGCTATCAGCAGCATGCCTCCTAAAATCTTGCAAAGTGCGAAATGTGCATAACTTAAAAATAATTATATCAACAAAAAAGTGTTCTTCTAACTGAGACTCTTTCTTTTTGATGTGATGAGAGCAAGAAAGTGCAGACTCTTATCATTTTATTATGAAAGGGGATCGTCCAACGAATCGCTCATCCAATCGACCTTGGATAGTCACCAAGAAATGGTCAATGCTTGGAGTCACCACTGAGCATTTGGGTTAGGCATGGGCGAATGCCTATTAAAACCAATAATTCTAGTTACAAAGTTAGAAACATTGATTCCACAATTTACACGATAAAAAGATTTGTCATTTGGGTCTAAGAGTTGGTTACATGCAAGGAAGTATTAACCTCCCCATAATGCTTGCAATTTGTACATTCTAATCATGTCTTAACTTAGTTAAGGTTCCTTGATTTTGGCTAGCCATTATTTCAAGACAATCCCCTTTCTTATGCATGAATTTATATGAAATTATAAATCAATGATTTAAGGAAAATTTTAATCTCATATACATCTCGAAAAGGTGGGACGCATAGAGATTTTTGATAAAATGAGCTTTGGATTTAATTTTGAAAACAAGATACTTTTTATCAAGCACTGGAGGGATACTGACAAAGCATTGCCTTTATGATTTTTGAAAATGATCTGAAAATATGAACACAATGTAGACACCACTATCACAACGTGCCCCCCACACATTTGCATGGTAACACGCTATGACTTAAAACCGAAAAAGAAAAGGGGCTAACCTTTAGATCATCCTTTTGATTGGGATTTAAATTAGGTGTGATAAAGTGGAAATCTAAGGTAAGGCCACAAGACGTATTGCTCATTTAACCAATCTTAAATGGCCATTAGAAAATGACGAAGACTTGAAGTCGCCATTCATCATTTTAGGCTAGGTATGATCGAATACCTATAGAACTGTTGATTCTGAGTTGCAAAACTCAAAAATTAATTTTACAAATTCCATATACCAGAGTTTGTTTTAAAAAACTCTAAGAGTTGGTTACACATAGGGAAGGATTAGCATCCCCACGATGCCCAAAATTGGTATCATCTAGTGATAAATTATCAAAGTCTTGGTTTTCCTTGATTTTTCATGCAATCATTATTTATGTGTAATCCCCTTCTTATGAATGCAAATTTTTAAATATTAAATTTGAATTTTTATGATAAAAGTTTAATTAATATCTCTCTATGCAACCTAGAAGGGAGAAAAAAACACATAAGATTTGGTAAAATGAGATCCAAATTGATTTAAAAGAGGATACTCTATATCGAGCACTAAAGGGATATTGGAAAAAAGCATTGCCTCGAGTTTAATGAAATTCTATTTTTTGAAGACATGAATGCAAATCATCATCAAGAAGAGAAATGGGTTAGTAAGACAAAAAGTAATATAATAAAAGCTACATTAAAAATGAATACATGGAAACAAAAAATAGGGGCGATCGAGATGAATCTTGTAATTGACCTCGATCATTGAGGAATAAAGATATGTTTGGATTCAGTGGCTATCTTAAGCATAAAAGAGTTGGTAAAAGGTCCGACGATGCCTAAGGAAGAGAAAACTTAGATTTTGGATGTATTTTAAAGAATAAGGTTAAAGTATCCCCTTGGAGTAAATAGGGTTGGAAAGTCCCCTTTGAAAAGTGAGGTTGGAGTATCCCCTTGAAAAAAGAATTTGAGTGATTTTTAAAAATTCTAAATTTCTAATATTTTTGAAGAAAATAAATTTTAGGATGGAAAATGTTCTAAATAGGAAATGAAAACTAATTTTTAAAACAATTTTGAGTTTTGATCCGAGCCTCAAGGGACCTATGTCGTGACTCACAACACATTGGAGAAATTATTTAATATATTTCAAATCATTCGAATGACTAGAAAAGATAGTTCGAGAAAATCTAAGTAATTTTCTCAAGTTCAACAAAAACAGGGGACAGCATCGTGCTACTCACTTTTTTGAATTTATTCTGGCTTCGTCTAATGGTAACTAATGGTTTATAATGGAAAACAATGTACCATTAGAAAGGTAACTCGATAGGAATTAATGTCAAAATATTTCAAAAATCCTAGAAAATTGCTTTCTAGGCATAATTAATTTTTGAAGCTAGATCTTAGTTAGCATTGATAACAAGTGCTAGAAAAAGGGAGTAGTGAACTTTGAAAAATCACCCTAGACTTATTTGGAAACGTTAAATTGCAAACAATACATTTCAAGAAAGGGAATTTTGCATACTTTTCAAGAAAAATATTAAAAAATCCAAAAAAAACATTTGATAAGTCAAAATTTACCATGTAGAATCTAAATCGCTGATTCTAAAGGTTTTGGATAGCAAAGGTTCAAAAAAGATAACTTCTACATCTGAAATAATCCAAGCGAAAATGAGGTATCATTGTAAAGGTAATTTCAAGCCCTTTTTAGAAAAATTACTAAAAATTTTAGAAAAATAATTTTGAGTCTAAACTATGCTACAAGTACCAAAGCAAGGGTTTCTTAGGATTAAGGTTTTTATGGTCACATGTCTAGGTGCCAAACATGCGAATGTCCAATCACCAAGGTCCATGGCAGTAAAACCGAATTTTTTTAGACTTAACAGACCAATCACCAAGGTTTCTTGCAGTAATAGACCAATCAATCTCCCATAGACTAGACAGTTGATCCATCTACCATCCATACCAATAGTAATGATAGGCTCATAATAAGGATTAAAATAAATATTTGAAAATATTTTTGATTTTGGGTTAAAACTAAATTTTTTTGGCCTAATATGGCCATGATTCCAAACATTTTTGTTTGATATATCCCAAGATTGGAGAACCAATACATTAAAACCTTTAATCAATGTTAATCCTCATTGATTGAGGTTAGCATAGACTTAACTTGGGGTTTTCTTTGAAAATAGATTTTTGCAAACAACATAGAGGCATTTCAACAAACATATGATGAACTAAATTAAGCGAAGATATCAAACATTAACAAGCATTCAAAACAACAACTTATCCATGCATTTTAACATGGAAAATATAGTGCAAATGCATCCTAAGGTATGCTAGGCTAAGCATGTACACATGAAATAAGCATGTTAAGATAAAGAAAAACGTGGCAAGAATACATGAGCAGGGGCTATTTTAAGGTCAACGAGAAATATGGCATTCTAGTTCAGCAAAACACCATTGAAGCACCAAGAACATCATGAAAATCCTAAAACTACTACAAACAAAGCCACAATAATACAAATAAAGCCTTATCCATAAAGGAAACATGGAAGTTACTAAGATGATGATGAAAAGGAAAAAAAAAGAAAAAAGATAGAATATATACCCTAAATGAAAGCTTGAGCTCCTAGTTATATCCTTGAATAGCACTCTAGCAATTTTTAGCTCACTTTCTTCCTTTTCTTTGCTATAGATTAGCAAAAAAGAATGAAATGAAAGTGTTGTTGGTTATGGTGGCTATGGAGGATAGTTTTTAACATAGAGATAAGAAAATGTAAGGTTTTGGAAAGGTTTTTGGAATGGTGGAAAGAAAATTACAAAAGTAGAGTTTTTGGGAGAGCTTGATGTTTTTTTGGTGGCTGATGTCCAAAAGGTTTTTTTCTTTCAACTGAGTAAAGATTGGATTATATAGTGGATAATTTCAACCACTAAGATTACCTAGCAATGAGGGCGCATAAGACTTTTGGCATGTGTAATGTAATGACTCAATATACCAAGTTGAAACCTTTTAGCATTTGATTGGTTAACCTTGATTCTTTTAGGTAAAGAAATTCAAACGTTAGCTAATTAGATGAGCAGTCTCAAGTGCCCTTCATAAATCTAGATTTTGTCATGAAAAATCCTCATGCCGAGCTCAATGGGCCTTTCTAGAATGTGTTAATCCAATGTTTAGAGTCCAAAAATTAAATCCATATAATTTGTATGAATTTATGTTTGATATTTAATGCTTTTTGAGGCCAATGTTGTGATCAAATTTGAGTTTTGAAGCCATGGTACAAAAAGAGGAAAAATGTCTGTAATTATGCCAAATAGCCTTATATATCGATATATTCAGATTTGTATCGATACATTAAGCAATAAAAACATAGAATGCATCGATACTTTGAACTTAGTATCGGTACGAAGCGTAGTGTATCGATACCAACAAGCTTGCATTCATACCCAGCTCATTATATCAATACATATGTCCTTGGATCGATACTTGTTGACCAAAAATCATAATTTTAGCTATGACATAAATCTGTATCAATACAAACATCCTTGGTATCAATACAAATAGTAAAACCTTGGAATTTGGATGATGTGAAGCCATGTATCGATACCTCTGGCCATTGTGTCAAGACACATATATAAAAATGTAGATTTTCTCTTATCTTTGACTTTTTAAACTTTTTACTTTAGCAGAGAATGGTGGGAACTTGACCCACACTTCCTCGAATGACCTTCATGGTACCTTGAATGATGACTTTTGGTGCTTTGAATGTTGGCCTGAACAAAATGAGATGTCTATAACTATCCTTCTTTAGAGTTACTAGGCATCAGAAGCCGAGCAAAGATAAATAGACATTATTTTATCTGAGGTACAACATTACCTTATGAGTGCCTATAGGAAAATGAAGATCTAGTTAGTATTATGTTGAGATAGGTTGAGTATGTTAGCAGTAGTCCCAAATAGGGTTTATGACCTTCCTACTAGGCTTGTAATTTCTTGGGTTTACTTCCCTGACAAACGCCACTTAAAGTGGGCTTTGACTCGATAGACATCTAGCTTTTATGGACTAAGGTAGGTTTACATCTAGCCCTTTGTCGACTGATATAATAAGTGTCTAACTTTTTGTGGACTGAGATAGGTAGTCATCTAGGTTTTTGTGGATTGAGGTAGGTAGGCATTTAGCTCTTGGTAGACTGAGGTAGGTAAGGGTCGAACTCTTTATGGATTAAGGTAGGTAGGCATCTAGTTCTTTAGATAGGTAGGCATCCAACTCTTTATGGACTGAGGTAGGTAAGCATCCATCTCTTTATGGACTAAGATAGGTAGGTATCTAGCTCTTTATGGACTAAAAAAGAGAAAAAATGTCCAACTCTTTGTGTACTAAAAGGAAAAAAACATTTAGCTGTTTATGTAATAAGGTAGGTAGGTGTCCAACTCTTTATATAATGAAAGGAAAAGAAAGGAACCGGCTCTTTGTGGAGGCATCTAGCTCTTTATGGACTAAAAAAAATCCAACTTTTGTCGACTAAAAAAAGTCCAAGTTTTAAAGACTAAAAGGAAAAGGTCCAGCTCTTTGTGAACTAAAAGAAAAAACATCTAACTCTTTGTAGATTAAAAAAAAAAAAGTCTAGCTCTTTGTGAACTAAAATGAAAGAAAAACATCCAGCTCTTTGTGGATTAAAAATGTCAGATTAGTTATCCTACTTAAAACCTTCTGCGGCTTTTCAAAAATAGGAATTTATATCTGAGGTTTTTTATTATTTTGACTTTTATCAGTAGGAGTTTGTGCTTGAAAGTTGTTAATTATTGTATGATTAATGCATGAAGATGTAAATGCATGTTTAAGTGAAGCAAAGTTGATGATTTTAAAACCCTAATCTAGCAATTGGCTTTGGAGTTTTGAATCACCTTCAACCTTTACATTTTATCAACTGTCTTGTGATTTAAGGTCTACCCACTCTACTCTTAATGTTTGAAAGGTTTTTCGAATGGTTGAGGTTATTTTTAAAGGTTGAGGTGACCCATGATGTATAGAAAGGTTCTTGATCTGATTGGCTCATATTAGTGGGTTAACAGACTTGGCAAACTAGTTCTTCACATGCTTGGAAATATGCATCTTATGATCTAAACTAGGTTATAGTAATGCAATTTGAAGGCAAGAACCAAGGATCATTGATTTGGCTCTACCTTTTGGCTAGGGTTTATTAAGGGACATCTTTGATGACATTTTTCAACATAGAAGAAGTTTGAAGGATAAGTCTTGTTGTGGTTCCAAAATCCATTCCTTGTTTTTTGAACCTAAGAAGATTTTTTTTTTGGAAAGTTTTATCTTCTTTGAGGTAATAACAAGAAATCCCTTTACAAATTTTAAACAATATATTAAGCATTATCAATTATATGACAAACATGATGCCATGTGGTATGCAAGTATGAAAAAAGAGATTCAGAAAATGAAATGGTTGTATTTCATTTTTGAAAGAAAAGGAATACAATTCATTAAACATTTTAGATGGTGTAAAGAAAGTTGAAGATTAACTTTTTCAATAATTGGGCATGTTTTACATTAATTAATTTGAATACTCTTATTAGTGACATGGTCCATGAGTTGTTTCATTGTCCCAAACTACTTCAGGACAGTGGAATGAATTCATGATGCCCACTTCACCAATTCCTTTCTCTCACAGACATTTGGACATCCTTGGCTTGAATTTAGTCTTAGGGAAACCCGAAAATACAAAAAAACTCCCATGTTTTGCTCTAATAGCTCTGTACCCACCATTAAAAATTGTTTTTGAAACAAAACACATTTTTTTAGAATTTTTAAATTTTTTTCCCTGAAGAAACATTGAATTATCTTTATAATGGTGTCTTGTTTGTACCCAGACCATTCCGAATGATGGAGTTATGATTTTTCAAACCATCATTGTCCGAAACCCTTGGAACCAGCAAACTACATCTAGTTTGGGCCATTTCGACCCACCAAATGATTTTTTTGCATTCTTAAAATATTTTTCCCAGAAATTTTGTGAATTTCCCTTTCTAGAAAGGTATTATTTGTGATTTAAACTATCAAAAGAGTCCAAGGCAATTTTCCAAAATCCATTATGCCATTTCCCCTATGCATACTACCAGTATCAAAACAAGCCCAACTTCAAAAATTAATTTTGCCTAGAAAATGATTTTTTGGGATTTTCAACATATTTTTACATTAAACCTTATTGAGCTACCTTTCCAATGGTATCTTATTTGACTTTTAACATCTTCAAATTTACCTAGAATAAATTCATGAAGAGAGATAGTGTGATGCTATCCCCTATTTTTGCAATTAAAATTAATGTAATTTCTCAAACCAACTTTATCAAGACGTTCAAACATCTCGAAGTGCACCCAATTAACCCCCCATGGAGTCACATGATATAACAGAAGTCCTTTAGGCTCAGATCAAGGCTAAGATAAAAAAAAATTTATTCAAACTCTTGAGTTCTATTTTGAAACTACCTTTTTTGTCCAAAATATTCCTTTTTTCCATAAACATCAAAATTTTCTTTAATAGGGATACTCTAGCCCCACTTCTCTGAGGGGATACTCGAACCCTGCTTTTCATTATAAACTTAAATTTTCTCTCTAATCACAACTTTTTTTAATATAACTAAAATTTTCACCTTTGTGGATACTTCAACCCTATTTTTTGTTTAAAGCCTAAACTTTCTCTTTCCTGCATCTTTTCAAGATTCCTAATCAAACCTTTTATAAATATAAAATTTTTGCATTTTGCGCTCTCCAAGGGGATACTTTAACCCCATTTTTTATTTAAAATCTAAATTTTATCTCTTCTAAAACTTCCTAAAAGGTCTCTCAATCAAAACCTTCTTTTGACACGTCCAACAACATCACCATTTAGGGTACTCTAACCCAACCTTTCGAAGGGATATTCTAATCTCACTTTTCAAATCTCACATGAAACTTGAATTCTCTCTCCTAAGTATCTCGGGTTTACTAATCAAAACCTTTTTTTTCTTTACCTTAAGGTACCACCAAATCCAAACATGTCTCAGAATTGTCATTCCGATTATTCCTCAAGCAATCAAGGACAATTAAAAGACATATTTCGATCACCCCTCCTCTTTTAATTTTTTATGTGTTTATTTTATGCAAGATTTTTATATTTTTTTTGTCTTACTAACAAGTTTCCCTTTGTAATGACCATCGTGCTTTAATATTTCAAAATTATTTTCAAAAAAATTGCAAGGCAATATTTCACATTGGCATCTCTCCAGTGCTTGACATGGCTCACCTAAATTTTTAAAATTTAATCTGGAGTTATTTTCATCGAAAATCCCTATATTGCTCACATCTTTGAGGTGCATAGGTGATCTAAATTTTTTTTTCAAAACCTGAATCTATAATTTTTAAAAAAATTCATGCATTAAAGGGGATTATTTGGAATAATGATAAAGTGGAACCAATTAAACTAAAAGCGAAATAAGATATGGTTAGCAGCTATTGATTTTAGGATCATAAGGGTGCTACTCCTTTCCTATGTGTAACCAACTCCCAAACCCAATCGATGAACTTTGCAGACCTCAAAATGAGTGTCTTGAGTTTTGTGACATAAGAAATTGTTTACAATAGGCATCCGAACAAGCTTAGCCCAAAATGATCAGTGGCAACTCCAAATTTATGGCCACATCATTAAAGCTTTTCAAGACTAGTTGGGTAAACGATTTGCCCAGCAATATTTCTTCCCATCATATTACTATGCCCAATTCAAACCTTGATCAAGGGATAACCTAAATGCTCTAACCAACAACATAGTACATTATATCTTTTAAGTTATATGAGCTTGCTCTAGATCACTGGGAAAAGGGTACATAGCGATAGATTAGCAACTCTACTAGGGACCTAGTTAGAGAGTTAGGCCGATGACTAGCGATGTCTCACTCGGTTCTTATTTTTTTTGGTTTTCATCATTATTTAGATATAATCTCCTTTTATTTTTATCTTTTAACTTTTTGCCTTTCATGATTTTGTCTTATGATTGTCAGGGACTTCTCTAGTCACAAATAAATATCAATTTGAATAAGTATGGTAATATAGCAGTAAAACAAAAGATTTGATTATTTTGATTTGAATAAGTATGGTAATATAGCAGTAAAACAAAAGATTTGTTTATTTCCCTAACACATACCTTAAACATGCATTTGCATTAGATTCCTACCAAATTCCATGGTGAGGTTAGCATCCTAATTATTAGGAAGAAGTGAGCTATCAGCCTTAATGAGTACCCTTTTACATAGCCATAGCGAGATCTTCTGGGGTGTAAATTACCTATGTCTCTTGACCCCTCCACATTTGCATTGGCAAATACATCCACCAGATCGAACCTATTCTGCTAAATCTGTATGGGCCTAGGATCAAGGTGCATCGTTATCCTTACTAGATGGAGAAGTAATTCGAATAACAATTTAGGCATCAACTTAAACCCATATAGTGAACTTTATGAGCCAAACCATGTCAAACCATATCAAAGTACTGCTAGAATAACATAGAAAATAGGGTCATATAGGGAAACACTTCTTACCTTTACTCCTATAATCATGATTATGTAGGCGATGATAGATGAACATTATCACTTGCATTTGTCATTTTATTTCATGATCAATTTTTTAAGGTATGCCATTATGCTCAACAACTAACCCTCTTCAATAAATGGGTGATGATAAGCAAATGCCATCGCCTACAATGGTCCTTGTCATCTTAAAGGAGTCATATATGACGTACACAAATCATCATGTTGTTTAAAAAATGGTTTAACATGTACATGAATGGTGATGAATGACTGTCGCCTCTTAGTCAATCAGTTTCTATAACCACGAGGTATTATATCACCTCGTTAGAGGTAATTTTTAACCCGAACATGCTATTATGTTATCTGTTTGCTATCACAACATTTGCTATTATCATGTCCTCCTCTACACATTGTATCACCTATTGTTGAGGCAATTTTGAGATGCCTTTTTGTTGTTATTCTTTTATTCCCTTATTTTTATGATTATTATTTTGTATGGTCACTAAATTATTTCCCTTTTACTTTTTTATTTGACGCATGCATCGTTTTATCATAATTATCATCATTATAGGACAATTGGCCGATGGTTTAGTGTTTAGCAAGGAGTGTTTATCATGGAGGAATGGTCTACTTCTGATTTGAAGCCTCTTAATAAAGTTTGAGGCATGGTTGGAGCACCGATAGCATGAAGATAGGGATGTTTTCAAACCTAAGTATGTCTCAATGACTCATGAAAGGGTCAAGATAAGGTATCATCAGAATGATTGGCAAGATTAAAGCATATATAGACCTATTGGAACAATACCAAGAGGGAATCATTCATGAAGAGGTATAGAGACAGCCATTTTACTCCAAGTCCATTTAGATGTTGGCCTATTACGAGCAACATCAGTTTTAAAACCTAACATATTGATGCTTTTCTTTTAATCGCAAGGATTTAGTCCCCACAGTCGACAAATATATTGCACTACTCAATATTGAGAAGTCCAAGACTAATAGAATATATTGTAAGGCTTTGCAACCTCCAACCTTTAAAAACATACTAGCTCAAATTCTCGATAGATCGAAAGTCATATCAAGATGAAGGGGAACAGTGAGTGAATCTCATGGGCCAGTCTGAAAGAAGCAATGGTAAATACCATTAACATTCAAAAATTCTAGTAAATACCATTGACATCCAAAAAATTCAAGATGCTCTCGAAATATATAATTTAGTCATATTTCCAAAACCATTGGGCTATGTTAAAGGAATGGTAGTAGATCTCTTTTCCCGATTGTGTTGCAACATCAATCTCACCTTCATTATCATCGTTGAAACTATTCGAGCTCTTAGCTTTTGTAAGAAAATAGGGATGGGTCACTTCATTGGATATGCATCTTCACATTTGGCTTGTCAGCCACTTTGCCTCAAAGTGAAGAGAATGCCATGCAATTTCTTACCCAATTTTAGCCCTATCTCTAAGGTCCTTGAGAAGGGATGGCCCCAAGATAAGTTTAAGAAGTAATTAGTCTAGAAATTTTAGAATTTTAAAGAGGAAAAGATGGAATGGAAGGCCCATTGGTTTTCACCACAGACAATCATATACTGATTTGGAGATTATAGTTGTGTGCAACTTATAAGATTATGAGGAAGCGCTAGTTACACACCTATCCTAGTTCTATGATAATTTCAATGTTGACAATTCATCTTTTTTGTTTAAAACCTTGAGCAGTAGGATTTCGATTATGGCAGGTCCGACTACAAGTTGAAAGTTCAGCTAGATTCCATGCTTGGAGACAAACTCGTTGTATGGAGAGGTATTGTAGACGAAGTAGCATGACTCTAGGATATGATGCGTAAAGAATTTGTCGCATCAATGACGCCTTACCTTGTCTGGTGCTGGAACATCACAAATATCACTTAATGAATTTCCCTCTAAGATCGAATTGCTTAAGTATGAGTTTGAACAAGAAAAACTAACTTTCACTAAGCAAATCACTTGTTTGAAAGAAGAAAAGAGTCAATTGGAAATGGACCTCTATCTTTGAGATGGTGAAATAAATCATGTTTTCACAGAGAGAAACCACTTTAAGGAGAATTTTAAGAGTCTAATGAAAGACTATGTGGCATTTAGTAAGGCAAGCAAGTCTCGACGCCTTGGTAAGTCATCAGCTGAGTAGGAGGTAGAAATTGCTACCCTTGAAAAGGCCAGGGCCAATAGGGAGAAGCTTGTTTAAACCTATGCCCTTGTATCAATTTACCAAAGAAAGAATAGATGTCCAAAAGTTTGAGTCTAGGATTTGTGAGCAAACTACATAGAGAATGAGACTCTAACATTCAAAATTTAAGATTTAGAACATTCATTACAAGCTCATCAAGGCTAGCTTGATGAATTAGTAAGAGCTTTCAAACGATGGGAGCAAAAGTGGCTATAAATAGTTGATTAGGCACTCCAAAATTATTAGAAGCTCTAGCACCATCGTAATGAGCAAATTTAGGCAGCCAAAATAGAAGCTAAGGACATAATACATGGCTCTATCATTGATATGTGCGATCTTACCCATCAAAGCCCATGAATAAGAACTATTGTATTTTAGAACATGTGATCAAGCAATGTAACTATGTTAGGCATATCTAAATGTAATCATCAGTAATCGAGATATTTTGTTGCTTTAATGAAAAATGCTATTGGTAAAGCTGTTCCTTAATCCAATTGTCCCTTTTGCATTTGCATGACTAATCCAAATCTTTTTTTACTTTATTTATTTATGTTAATAGTCAATTATTATCATGATTGCATACTCATTGTCATCTCATCAAACATGCACATGACATTTCATAAAAGTCTAATAAATGAAGGTGCTTTAAAACACAAAACCTATAATTTGTCATCAGTATAACACTTGCAATTACTAGAAAGCCATGAAAAATAATCACTAAGCCTGCATTGAAAAACTCAAGCTTATGCATAGGGAGTCTTAAGAATAATCACTCTGTGAACTCCAAGCTTAGATTGTAGCATTTACTAAGCTATCATCTGAGGCTTTGAAGGAAAA
This sequence comes from Adansonia madagascariensis, assembly GCA_038381835.1. Lineage (NCBI taxonomy): Eukaryota > Viridiplantae > Streptophyta > Magnoliopsida > Malvales > Malvaceae > Adansonia > Adansonia madagascariensis. The sequence goes on from JBBYHL010193927.1 coordinate 21,590, forward strand.
AAACAAACAAGCATTATCGTTGCAAGAAAAAAATTGGTTAATCCTGAGAACAACTTGAATGGTAGCATTAAAGCCACCAACGTTCAAGAAAGGGCATCACATAAATGGCATCCTCATGCAGTGGTAATCCCATCAACTCAACCATTCATTTGCATTCACTCAGTAATGGTACCTTACCTGGTTCAAGGATTTGTAGGTACGGGTTCTTCACTGATAAGACCTATAGTCCTAGATCTCGATGAGCAAGTGGAGTAAGAAAGAGCAAAAAGGTCTTCAGAAGATGATAAAAACTTAAACAAGTATTAGTCACAAAAAAAGCACCTTTAAGCTATTGTAGAAAGTGATAATTAGGATTGTAGACACAAATCTTTGGGACTGGTTTTTCATCTCTTTATCCCACTTAAATTTAAAGTGCCAGATTTTGAAAAGTACAATTAAACTACAAACCTCGTTACCCACCTTAGCATGTACTACCATAGGATGATGAGATACAAAAAGAACAAAAGGTTGTTAATTCGTTGCTTCTAAGATAACCTAACTGGGGTTGCCATCCATTGGTATATAGGGTTAGATCCCATAAAAATTTAAACATAGGTAAATTTTGCTCTTGCTTTCCTTGATCTATATAAACACAAATCTGATTGGGCCTCAAATCATCTCTCCCTTATTAATATAGAATAGAGAGCCTCCAAGAACTTCAGATAATATGCTCAAAGGTGGAGAAAAGAAACAGCTCAAGTTCACCCTCTGACCAAGAAGGAGATGATGGACATGTTTATCAACACCCTATGAGCTTTCTACTATGATAGGTTGATAGGACACACCATAAAAAATTTTCTTGATATGGTTATATCAAGTAAAATGATTGATAACATGATCAAAAAAGGTAAGATATCCATTGACAAATCATCTTAGTCAATTAAAAAGTCAACAACCAAGGGTAAAGAGAAAAATGCGAATGCCATTAGCAAAAATCATGCTAAGTTCACTCAGAATCCATATTCGACATAAGGTATGTACTTCCCAAACATGCTATATTTAGGTTTTAACCTATCTCATCAGTGCCACAACTAGTTCATTCTGTGGGGTTTATTTTAATAATGAGTTTTACACCAAATCCCATTCAAAACACCACTCAAAGTGGACAATCTCACAACGCGAACAATGCAAGAGCTCTAAATAATCAACAAGCTCCTTGAAAAGGGAACACCTTAAGCCTCTTCCTTACTCTTACAAAGAGATTTAGTCTTATTTCTTAGTAGGTTAGCTAGAGGCTTCAATATTCATAAACCTAAGATCACCTCCATATATCAATTGGTACTATAAGAATGACTATTGTGAGTATCGTGCTAAAGCACAAGGTCACTCTATTGAGAATTACAGCTCGTTCAAGATATAGGTATAGAGCTTTTTAGAAAAAGGGTATGATCAAGGTTGAACAAGGGCCTAAACCTAATGTTGGAGCCAATCCACATCCTAAACATGTAGAGCAAACAGTAAAAGCAGTGATCAATATGAAAAGTTGTTAGGTCAAAAGAAGCATTAAAGAAGTCAAGATACCGATAAGCAAAATGTAGCAGCCTTTTGTGAAGGCTAAAATAGTGTCGAATATGGAAAACCAGAGTAAGGAAACCATTAAACCATTTTGTTGCCACTACATTTGAAGGCACATTTTGCAACATTGCCCATTTTTCTTAGAGATGGTCCGAAGGATGATGGACCAATCAAATTCAAGTTTTATAAAGAACGGGCTGAACACATCAATTTATTTATTAATGCCATAGATGAGGAAAGACCTACCACCAATTGGGTTTCAAATTGTTTCTCTCTCATGAGTATGGAAAAAAAAAGCTGATGAAAGCTTCAAGTAGTACGCTCTGAGGTGGCTGGAAAAAGTCACCTAGATTTACCCCTTGTTGGTAGAGAAAAAGATGATTGTTAGATTCTCAACACATTACAAGCCCCTTATTATGAGAAGATAGCAAAGAGCATATCGAGGGACTTCGTAAATGTAATTATACTATGTGAAATGATCTATGACGCAATGAAAATTGACTCTAGCAAAAGAAATACCTTCAAAGAGAAAGGAAAAGAAAAGGTTGAGGCTAAACGAAGGCCAAAATCTAGTGTTAAAACTAACTCATCCAAAGCTCATACTAAATCAGACGCAAACAGAATGGCTATTAAAAAGGATTATGAAATTATAAAGAACAAAGATGAGGTTAGGACACCAATGAATCTAGTTTCGTAAATCCTGATACAAGCCAAATAGGTTAATGAGGCCAAAAAGACAAAAAAGGGAGCCAACAACTTTTATGAATTTCGTGTCATTTATGGCCACACATTTCAAATGTATAATAGTTCCGTGCTATGGTTCAAAGAATGATGAATGAGGGTAGCATTGAATTCTATGATAAAAAATAAGCCTCACAGATAAAGTCAGTAAATGTAATACCATCTATCAACACCACGAAAAGGGATAGGAATAATCTTCTTTTTAAGGTTGGAAGGCCATTAGTATTATTGGATAACCAACCAAATATCAAAACTATCCCTATTCAGTCCATGCGAAAGATGAGTATCAACTTCTATCCTCTTTCCCTTATAAGGACAATAAGGTAGTTCTCTAGAAATATGAAAGCAAAACTTTAATCAATGAAGAATCTAGTTAACAAGTAATAAATGTTAACCTCTTAAAGGTAGGCCATCTAACCTGAAGTGGCAGATGTTATGTTCTAACTGCATCAAGAAGTGAAACTCAGCAAAAGAACACTACTATTATTCCTCAAACACTAAAGTCTACAACCAAATAATCAGATCCAATAGCTGTTAAAAAGCGATGAGTAAGAAAAAAAGGCTTGGAATTCCTTATGTTCATCAAGCAAAGCAAATACAGAATCGTCGATTAGTTAAATAAATAACTTGTTAAGATACATGTGTTATTACTACTATTAAACTCCAAAGCTCACAGGAGTGCTCTCCTCAATGTCTTGAATAAGGCATATGTCCCTCCCAACATCTCAATAGGGTAGTTGGATCACCTAATAAGCAATATCACTGCTGATAACCACATAACTTTCAAGGATGATGAAATCTCTCATGAAAGAAGGAGAAACTATAAAGCCCTTTACATCACCACATATTTCAAAGACAGCACATTGCCCAACGTGCTTATTGATAGCAGGTCAGTGCTGAATTTATTGCCCATATCATGTTTGAACAAACTGCCCACTGATATGTCCATATCCAGAATAATCACACGACAGTGCTTGCATTTGATGGAACTTCTAAAAATGTTATGGGGAAAATCACCATTCCACTCCAAATCGACCCGTGCAATTATAAAGTAGACTTCTATGTGATGGACATTGCTCAATCATATAACTACCTGTTGGGAAGGCCTTAGATACACTCCATAAGGGCAGTATCATCATCCTTGCATTAAAAGTTGAAATTCATCATTGAAAACAAGGTTGTCAGCATCGAAAGAGAGGAAGATATTATTGCTGCTACCTCAATCGATGCCCTATTTATCGAAACCAATAAAGATGTTCAAAAATCCTCATTTCAGTCTTTGAGTTTGTCAATGCCACTTATCTCAATGAGGGGTTGCCAAGGGTTAAGCCTTACTTATCGAAGAGCACTAATATAGGTCTACAGTTAACAATCGATAAAGGTGCCTGGGCTAGAAAAGGACTTGAAAAACATTTCTAAGGATTGCTGGAGCCTTAGAAGTTGTAAACCATATCGATAAAAGAAGGTTAGGGTTTAAGCCCAGTACACAATAAAAAAGAAATCAAGGTTAAAAAAACTGTGAGAAGAGGATAGCCTACCCATTAGGATAAGACTTAGGGAAAGAATAAATGATATTTTCACTACTCTAGGAAAGTTTCTATCCAAGAGAATGAATAAATATTGACTCTGACAATGTTGCACTTACACTAAACAAGGCATTTGAAGATCTCTCAATTAATGCAACGATGAGCCAAAGACGTCAAAAATAAATATGGAGATTAATTTATGCTTTCCAGGATTTCTTCCAAGTGTTTAGACTAAAATCGAGATTCATCTACTATTTAGTCTATTTCAAAGTAATGTTATGAACTAAACCTATATGCTTCTACCTAATAGCATTGTAGGATCCTTTGCATGAGCACACTTTTATTAAGTATTATCAATAAAAATGACTAAGCATTATGCTTTCATTTTTATGTCCATTTTCATAGTACTTGCCAATTCTTAGACCTTTTTATACATATTTTGCCATCTATATTGTTGTTTTTCCATATTTCCAAGTACCCGGATGAAAGTGAAATGAATATTCATACTAAGATTTTGGTTATCAATTTTGAGTAACCAATCTGCATTGGCGAGGTCGAGCCTAAAGGGGATTTTGAAGAGAGTCCTGTACCCCTAAACCAGCTAAGATTAACTTGAATAGGAAGAAAAATATATATTACCTTATGAAAAACCTACTAAAACCATAAACCTATGAATGAAAGAGACTTAGCAAGAAGTCAAAATTAAAACCTCCAAAAACCTATTAACTCGAATCGAA
>JBBYHL010194037.1:0-28381 GCA_038381835.1 Adansonia madagascariensis
TAAAATTGGTTATTCTTATTTTAATCATCGATCAAAATTTATTAGTTGGGGTACAAAGGTTAGAATTTAAGTCTTTCGGTCATTGTCAGATCTAAACCAAGTCTTTTAAAAAAGAAAATCAATAGTCTTACAGCGGATCGTACGACACCACAAGGTTTAAGGGTGAGTAGAGCGATCGTCGTTTCATTTTTGCATAGTCTAGCGATCCATCCATCGATTATTTGACTTTTTATAACAAATAGTACAGCTGGGCAAAAGAATAGTCCAAACGAGAAATATTGTCTATTTCTAATGGAAAAAGATTGAGAAATTTCATATTGAAGAACGTCAGAACATAACGTACAACTTGGTTTTATTTTAATTATGTCAACGTTTTTAACTTATATTTTGAAAATCAAAGTATGCAAATTCATGCATATTATAATGCAATTTACTGGTAATTTCCCTTTACTTAAATGATGAGGTCAAGGAAAATGATGCCACCCTATGCGATGATTCTAGGAATATGCTTGGATAATGACAAAAGCATTTACTACTTTGAAGCAATCAAACAATTTAAGTTAGGAAACTCACCAAAAGAATTCATCTTCTGTTCAATTTTCTTCCCTTGAAGTTGTCTGTGGAGATGAGAAATGGGATATCATCGAACCCTAAACCTAGTAGCATAATTAAAATTCATCGGTTGTGGTACAAAGGTTAGAATTTTAACAACAGACACTAAACTAAAAAAAAAAAATGGGTCCTGACTCATGACTAACTAGTTAATACGAAATCATAGTTTGTAAATATTTTAATTTTTCTGGATTTCAGTTTGTTTTTTAGTGATATTTTTTAGATTCTAATTGGTTCTTTTTATTTTAATCATCGGTCGAAAATTAAAAAAAAAAATCATTAAAGCAGTTTTCAGATGCATATTCATTAATTTTTATTTCATTAAATATTTAAAATATTTTATACAAAAATTAATTTTTTTTTAAAGTAAAATAAAAAATTAAGGCACTATACAAGAGACGAGTAGTATTAAAAGTATAATAAATCATGCGATCATGTGACACTTCCAGATGTAATAATTAATTTGAATTGCTTAAAATATTCTGATTGAACCATTTAAAGTGTATCATGTGATCATGTGATCAACGTGTCTTTGCCACGTACCAAGTGTCAAGGAAATAAAAGGAAAAGTAAAATACGTGCTACAAACTCCAAGCTAGCAGTTGCAACAAGGATGCATCCAATGGCATCAAAGAGTGGCCGTCAGGTACATAGCTTAATTTAACGTCATTAATTTCTTCATTATTGTTGTTATCATGACCAATTAATGTAATTCATTTGAGAAACCATTGGTTATCTCCATGCTGTTGAAGCAAAGCCTCGCAAAAACTTGCAGAGTTACTATTAGAATCTACATCATTACTTGTTTTATTTGTCTATTATTTTTTAATATATTTATTATTACTATTTATATATGAAAATTTTACTTATTAATTATGAAAGTCACAAAGATAATTTAGAAGGTAATGGACAAAAAATTTTACATATAATTTGAAAAGCAATAGAAAAAAAATTTTACATGTCTATAAATTTTAAGCATACGAAATTAACACAATAAAAAAAATTAAAATACGTATCAAATTCATGTTGCCAAACATAGCATTAGAATTTACTTCTACCTATTTATGTTTCAAAGGCTTCTACATATTTTAATTTCACCATTCATATATTCATTTTATTTTTACATGTCATGATCATATTTCATATTTAAGGTATTATATATTCATTTAAATGACATGATAATAATTCTATTATAAAATTATGACATGTTCATATATTCGTATCATATTCGTATTTTTTAGTATCTTGTTATATTACATATTAAGTTTTAATTATTTTTTTATGTCGTATTTATATCATGTAATCATATTGTATCACAAAATTAATATATTTACCATGCTTAGTCCTCTTAAAATGTATGCATCAAGCTACTGTACATTGAAGCTAAATTACATTACATTCATGGATTCACCTATTTATAACTTCCTTAGAGTCGAATGTCAAAACTTTTTGACATCTACATGAAATTTTAATTTGTAGCAAAAGAAAAGAAGGTTGTGAAACCTAAACTCTCGCATGAAATGGTGAGAAATCTAAACTCTCGCATAAAATAGCTAAGAGTGGAGATGGAAGAAATAAGTCGAGCAAACAAGGATCAAAGAGGGGCAAAGACAAGTAAGAGAAAAGTCTGAAGCCATCGAATTGGAATGTGAGCAACTTTTTAAAGGAGACAATCCTCGTAACAAAACAAGGTGTGAACACCCAAATCCGACTTGCTCTTATATTCCAAATTCTCAAGCCTAGAGAAAACCTTGACTTTTCCAAAGCATCACAGCTAGCTTGTGCTCTCCAGTTGTTCCTTTCACACAATTTCATTTAAACTAATAAATCATTTCTAGATTCTTAATATATATATATATATATATATAGAGAGAGAGAGAGAGAGAGAGAGAGAGAGAGAAGTACTTTAAAATTAACTCTGTATATATGTTTTTGTGTTCTAAAACTTTTGATTTTGTGCTAATGTTACTTTTTCATTTTACCATAGTGAATTGATAGCGAGGAAAAAGTAGCAAAAGGAAGCTTTGATGGCCAATTGAGGCGGCACGTTAATGCAATTTAGTACATGGTGGAGAAGACTCAATTGTACTATAATAATTTTTCATTAAATTATCATTTATTAAATAAAGAGCAACATACCTAGAAAGGAGAAAGCCTCAGTTAATACATCTCCAAACAGAGTTCAAGTTCAAATAACCTGAGCTACAGTACATATAAAAAAACGTGGATGAAACAAAATAATTCTATCGACTCCAGTTTTGGCTAATGAATTAACAATTCCATTAGCTTCATGCAAAATATTCTGGAAATTCACATATCAATTATTTCTACCAGGGCATTAATCTTGGAAAAGACATCCCTAAGCTCCAAGGTCGAGACAGCTACCTCTGGATCAGATTCAATAACCAATCATCTAAAAGACTTCCATCCTCATAACTCCAGAGCAATTTAATAGCCATCAATTTAGCAACACTTGATTAAGGATCCCTAGTGGCCCGAAAAGATAGCCACAATCTTTCCATAATCATTCCTCAAAACACTCCCTACTTCCAATATGACCAGGCATTCTTTTTACCGATCCGTCTATATTTAACTTTAAAAAAAGCAATCGTAGGAGGAGAACAGTTTGAATAAAACTTCTTTGCTTTACATGTCGAGCTAGGCATAGATTGCTGGATTGCCTTACCACATAGCATCCTCAACATCACATCCTCTTTAGTCGACTTAATCCAATGCAAGGACCAAGGTTGAAAATAAATAAGAGACCTACCACACACTAACTTTTATTATCGAAAACCGCTTCATTTCTTCCTAACCATAAGGACCGAAAAGCTGCCGCACGAGAGACTAACCACCAACAATACTTCAAATAACCAAAGAACAATGGTTCATGCAAAATTCAAAAAAGAAATCAATAGTTTAATTGACACCAACTATTCTTCCACCAATGAAAAAAGTATCCACCAAACAAAAAAACCTTAAACCCACTTTTGGAATTAAAGAGATGAAGGAAGAATTCAACGTATTTTCTAGCTTACATTGTTGGACTTATGTGGGCCACATAATAATTAAGTGGATCGAGATTAATATTTAATTAATATTGAGGTGATATTATCTAGCAAATCCTATGTAGATTAACTATTCTAGTGATAAGAGTTAAATTCTACTTAAGTAACTAATTAGAATACAGATTCCTTGATGGTAAGATTTAACTCTAATTAATATTCTAGTATAGGTTCCTAGTCTAGTCTATAAATTGCCTATGCACCATCATAAGATAATTATCAAAGAAAGAAAAATAGACTAAAAGGCTTATAAGGGTGTTCGTCTTCATGTGCTTGGAACAAGATCGCATTCTTGATCAATAATGGCTACAGGTATATTTTTAATTTAAATATTACATGCGACATCAAAGCTTGACTTTTTAGCCTTGTTCTTCAGATCATCCAGTGAGATTCATAATTATGCATTGAAACATAATTGATGCCTAGAACATGAATTTGCTTGTATATTATGTCTATTAAAATTTCATCATGAAATTTTTGGTTAATTCTTATAAAATCAAAATTGATATATTTAATAGATTAATCATCTATCTATGTTATTGAACCTTAGGATTAAACAAAAAGAGATTAAAATGAAAAAAATTTATGATATATTGAAATTGGGTCTGATAAAAGGTGTGAAAATAATAAAATTTTGTTTGTTTGATAATGATTTTTGTGTTTTTATTAAGAATTGATGCATAGATTATGTGAATTTCATGTTAAATCATGTTTTTATGACATTAAATGCGTCTAATAAGGTTTGAAAACATGAAAGAACACTTGAAGATTCATTATATACCCAAACGTGTCAAGAAAAACCTAACTAGGTTGGGTGTGACCCAGCTGAAGGAGGAAGATGGTTGGGACTCACATCCCAGCTGAAGCCCATACACCTAGGGTGGCACATGTGGTACGTGAGCCACTATTCCTAGGCCGTTTGAATCTCGTTTTGTCCAAGCCCAAATATTTTGTAATTTTTGATTTTTTAGTGATTTTTATGGATAATTTAGATCACGTAAAATATTTATTATTTAACATTTATATTTAATTAAATAATAAATATGTTTATGCATAAATAGTCTATGGTTTTATTTCATGATAAAATATTTTTGGCATGTTTGGAATATTTTGGCAGTATGTACTTTCCCTAAATCGTGTCTAAAAAATTCATACTCTCAACCTAAAAGTTAAGTGCATATATGTATGATAAAGTATTTTGTTGAAATACAATATGGATGTGCACATCGATATGTCATAAAATAAATATATTCTGATCTTACGCATATTCTATGTGATTATACAAATGCTTGTCATGGAATGTAAATATTATGTCATGATTTTTAATATGTTATAGCATGAAAAATTGTTATTCCATTGTAGTATACAAATTTATTATGTCATTCTTAAGGATCTAAATCACTAGCTTGGTATTAGCTAAAGCATTTTAAGCTAAATGATTTAGATAAATTGATAGTTATTTAAAACAAAGAATTTTTCTTTAAATAACTACATACGGTAAATGACATCAATAAAGTTCTATGCCATGAATTAATTTGGTATATGTATCTAAGTTATTAAATCACGCATGCAATTATTTATGGTATACATATATTATGTCATTATAAAGAATCTAAATCAATTGCTTGGAAATAGCTATAGCATCTTAAGTTGATTGATTGAGTTAAATTAGTAGTTATTTAAAATAAAGTTTTATGTAAATAATTACATATGGAGGATGACATTAATATGTAATTATTGATGCTATAATTACAATAAATCAACATGATTTAATAATATATTTCATGGCAATTATTAATATGCAATAAAGAATTCTTCATATATTAAGAATGTCATTATTAAAGTTTTAAATCACTAGCTTAAGAGTAACGATAGCATCTTAAGTTAGTAGATTTAGATGATAATTGGTAGTTATTTAAAATAAAGTTTCCTTAAATAACTACACAAGAAAAATGGCATGACAAAGAATTATTTGTGATATGCAATAAGTTTTATGCATACATGTAGGATGTTATTATTAAAGTTCTAAATCATTAGCTTAAGAGTAGCCACAATATCTTGAGTTAATTGATTTGGATAAAATAGTAGTTATTTAAAATGAAGTTTTCTTTAAAAAATTACATAAAGAAAAATGATATCCATAAAGTATTAGATTATGAAATTAGTTGTTTAGCTCCACAGAAAAATAATTAATTTTGTAAAATGGTTAAAAGATAAAACAATATAACATCAAAATTAAATTTTCCTAGGCTCGCAGGTAGGATTGTTTAATTTTGGTTTTTTAAAGTTATTGTTTTATCATTAAAGTTGTAAATTCTTATGCATGATGCACCTCTACCCACAGGAAGATTTGGATTTACATTTGAATATAAAATATTCAATTCCAGTATAGTTTTTTACATTTTTGCAACAATTTTTACTATTATGATTAATAAGGCTACTAGAATTAAATGCTATCTGGTGATAAAAAATTACTTTAATAAAGGAGTTAATCAAGCTATTTTGGGTGTAAGGACTTTGAATTAACATTTCAGATGGACAACTTATCCTCAATGAATAAAGTGCAAAAAAGATAAATAGATTTCGATGTTTAGTGGGAGCAATCTAAATGTTTAAGATACTGTACATCAAATCCTATATTTTAGAAATCAATAACCCGTGTTACCAGACAAGACAATATCATTCCATACTTTCTCCACATCTTTTAGAAATCTTTTATGTAAAAGCTAGCAGTCTATATATTTGAATAGCCTAGGTCCCAAATTAACAGAATCACCTTCAAATAGAATGAGATCATAATCAAACCTAATCTTTTCAACCCTCTTTAATTCAAATCCTTAAACAAATTAACCAAAGCATCAGAGACTAAAAACTTGTCTAGATGACTTTGTTTTTGTCAAATCCATGTATAATTATTCCCACATAAAGGCAGACTAATAAACTCACCTAATTCAATAAAATAATTAGAATCTTTATAGACACTTAATTTTTTCTGGACCTTCATACAAGCATCTAAGGGCACCAACAACCTAATTTTTACATGGATTTTTCAACCTCAATTTTCAAAATTCTTCTAAGAATTAAGTTTTTTTTTCTAGGGTAATCTCAAAATTTTTAATTAAAACCTTCTTTTCCACACCTTAAGCAACCAACAAATCCAAACGCATCATAAAATTATTAATTTGGCTATTCCAAATACTCGAGGAAAATTATGAAATATATCCCCACCATCCCTTCTTTTTTTTTACGATTTGCAAACATATTTCCTTTGTTGGTGACAAGTTTTGCTTCCATATTTTTTAATTATATCTTTTTTCAATTATCAAGGCAATGTTTCGTATTGGTATCCGTCCAGTGCTCAACCCATTAGCAAACTTTGTGTGGGGGCAAATAACTCTCCAAAGAAAGCAATTCATCATGTCTCAAAGTCTTGATTCAATCATTTTTACCTACCCATCTGCCTTTTTTCCTAAGAATTTTATAGAGTTATTAGAGATAGATGGAGATAGATACTACTTACAAAATGATGAATCAAGAGTTCATGTAATTGGATCGATTTGATGGCACTAACTTCAATTGATAGAAAGATAAGATGATGCTTTTTCCTATCTTGTTGAAAATTAAAACAAGTTATCTCCAAGTTTTTTTTTTTTACTTTTATGATAACAAATTTCCAAATAAGGTATGTTTTTATGTTTTATATACACTTTGGTGACTTTGTTCATAATAGAAGTGAATGAAAAATGGCTTAGACATTAATAAAATTTCATCTATTATTGTGGATATATATGCTTTAATAAAATGATTATAAATATCAATGCATTATAAAAGGTATGATGGTTCAATTAGGAAACCAACTTACCAAGCCATCTTTTCCCAATTGGATGCAGTTGGTAAATATCTTTCTTCCACTAAGAGCCAATTATGCCTTATGAAATCTGAGCCAGGTTTAACTTTGCAAAGGTAGTAAAGTCCCTTTATAACTAAATGCAAACTTAGATTATATATGATATCTTGTGCAATAGATTAAAAGTAAATAAGCCTTTATGGATTTGTATTTTTCATTGCAAGAATGGGCATTTGTTATGCATTCTTAATGTATGGTCTTGATAAAGACTTTGGTTATTCGAAACTTGTAAATTTGGATTTGGCCACTCAGTGTTATGAATTTTGCTATAAGTCTTTGCATGAAAAGAATGACATTTATATACTTAATAAAATACCTCACAAAAAGTTACGTTTAATTATGGAATGGAATGAGTTCCTTTCGAATACTTTAAAATGTGAAGGTGTCTTGTTAAGACAGCAATACATGATCCTATAAAGGCCAAGTAGGATCTAAAATTAATTTAGATTAAGTCAATATCTGCAAATATGAACAAGCATTATGTTTAGTGACTCATTTAATAAGATCAAATAGATGTAAAAAAAGTTTGCCTAAAAGGTTGCCTTAATGAAAAGGTTTATATGCAACAATTCAAGTAGATTATTATCAAATTTAAAGAAAATAAAATGTGTAAGCTTGTCAAATCATTATATGAATTAAAACAAGCTTATAAAAAGTGGCATGAAAAGTTTAACAAAGTTATTTTCAAATAATTTTAAAATCAACGAGGCTGATAAATGTGTCTATGTGAAAAGCACAATAAAGAATTATACCATTGTATGTCTATATGTAGACAACATGTTAATCTTTAGCAAGAAGGAGTACATGATCTAGTCTATAAAGTACATGTTAACAAAAAAGTTTACCATGAAAGATTTGGGTGTTATGGATGTCATATTAAGAAACAAGTTTACCATGAAAAATTCTCAACAAATTTTCTAAAGTGACAATAGTATTGTCAAAACACCAAAGGACTTAAATGTACATCTATCCAAAAAGAATAAAAGGTAAGGAATATACCAACTGTGATATTCTTGAATAATTGAAAGCTTGATGCATGCAATATATTTAATAAAGACTACATTTTGCATTTGCAATGTACAAATTAACAAGGTTTATGAATAAACCTAGTATGAAAAATTAAAACATTTTCTTAAATTTTTGGCCATTTAAAGAAAATCATAAATTTAGGATTATTTTTATAGTAATTATCCCATTGTACCGTAAGGCTATTCGAATGCAAGTTGGATCACAAGTCTTAATGACAACAATAAACTTTAGGTTGGATTTTTACCATCAATGGTAGAGCTATTAGTTAGGCTTTTAAAAGGCAAATTTGCATATCTTATTTAACAATGGAGGCTGAATTTATAGCCTTGGCAGTAGTAAGGAAACGAAACAAAATGGCTAAGGAATCTTTTATTAGACAATAAGTTGTGACCGCAACCTGTATCAGCCATTTTCATATTTTGTGATAATGAATATAACATGTTTCTAGCCTATAGCAAAGTTTATAAAGGAAAGTCCAGACACATCAGCTTAAGACATAAGTATGTAAAATAGTTAATAGAATATGGTATAATCACTATCACCTATGTTAGGTCGAGTAACAATTTAGTAGACTCATTAATAAAAGGTTTATCAAGGGATATGGTAAAAGATATTACCACCAAAATGGGACTAAAACCTTTATCAAAATTATCATTAGTGACAGGAACTTTACCTTATTTTAATAATTGCTAATTTCAAGGTTTAAAGGGTAATAACAAGTTACTTTAAAGACTAGGCACTAAAAAATAGGATTTAATGCTGAATAGTTTGGAAGGGTGAGTTAAACTCTTAATGACTTGATAATTATATTATTATAACAATTCCACCTATGTGGATATAGAAGTGATGACATTTCTAACAAGAGTTTAAAGGTTTTACTCTTGTAAATATTCATGAAAGCAGGTTAAGTACAGGGCCATAATATTCTGAAGCAATAAATACCTCTTATTCTTTTCTTTAAATATGGTTATATGCTTGATTTGTCTAGCTCTAACTTAAAAGTAATGGTTTAAGCCACCAGCTATTTATTTCTTTGTCATAACTTTGATAAGTTTATACTAACAAAAGGTTTAGATCTAGCAATACCTTTCATTTATGCATAGTTGTATAGTTTATAATATGTTTGAATTTATACTCTAGTGGGAGATTATTGTAACTGTGTAGATGACAAATTATTTATAGCCATCTAATAACTAGTTTGGATGAAAAGATTTATAGCCAACATCTTTTATGAAAGGTACATTTGGATGAAATAATGTATTATTTGGATAAATGGATACACTTGTTGGATGGAAAGATGCATATTTATTGGCCAATAGTTCATTAAAAGACTTCTCAATTGAGACATGTCTCTTTGATTTTGTCTTCTAGTGGTCTATAAATACCAACCCCAATTGCCAAAGTCTTCACTCCAAAATCAACTCCAAATCAATTCCAAAAGTTTAAGAGATAGATAAGAGACTTGGGAGTTTTTCAATATTGCTACTTATAGAACTCATAAGGCTTCATGGTATCCTGGGAGTGTTATAGTCTAGACTTGTTACCAAGCTTTGTGTGGGTGCAAATAACTCTCTAAACAAAGTAAGTGTTGGTTTAATCATTTTTGTCTACCCATCTACCTTATTCTAATGCCATATCAATTTAATAACTTGTATAGCGATATTCCTAGTACAATAAGAATATATATCCAAAAATAAAATTTAATAAGATGCAAAATTTCTACTTTTTTTACATGCTTGGTCTAATTTTAATCAATTTTTTTACTGTACAATTGTATCATAATGCCTTTAATTTGGAAGAAATTTGATTAAAATTTTTAATTGATCTTTTATCATGCTTCTTGTACTTAAAATATTTCAATTTTCTATCATCTGTCTATTAAACATGATATAATGAATGATTTTATTGCATTTTAAATATGTGAAAAAAAATTTATGTCATTTTTCTAACCTAAATGGGTTTACCTAAGAGATATTCATAAGGCTATAACGCTTTGCGAACAAGCAATGATAGCCATAATCCTACAATTTCCTCTTTGGGTTCAAACTTGGAGGTATTTCCTATATATATCTTGATTGGCACTTCCTTTGGCATTATATGAAGATCTATTACTTCATTATATAAGTGGGCTATGAACAAATTTGGTGATAGACTTTTTCTAGGACACTTTTTTTAATCACAAAATATGTTTACATCATTATTTCTATATTATAGACAAAATAGAAAAAAACATGTTATTGCTATAATATTGTAACATCCATTTTTGTTTTTTATTTTGCATGAAAGTCTTAAGTGAAAAATAGAATTATTGGAGGGTTTATGTGCAAAAACATAAAATGTTAATAGGATGTCATCTTTTCTTTTCATCTTAGAGCAAAAAAGACAAAGAGAGGAGTAAGAGAAGAAGAAGAAATTTTGGTAACTGAAGGTGAAGTAATATTTTGGAATTTGTCATCATCAATTAGAGAAAACCTTGCCACTAAGGTGAAAGTGATCTTAGCCCAAATTTGAATCTAAACATTAATTTATTTATGAATCTATATATGAATATAATATGAATGTGTAACCATAACCATTCCCATTCTCTTATCTCTTTATTTGAATATGAAATATTTGATTTTTAGAACTTGAATTATGAATAAAATATTGATGAAGTTGTGATTATAGTATGAGTATTATGACCAAACTTATTGTTTACCAAAAGCTTTCAAGTGATTTTGTATCTATATGCTAATTACATATGATAACCCAAGTTGTTGAGGTCTTTGTTACTTACTAGGTATTTATACTCACTTCATCAAGTGCTAGCCATTAGAATATTTGGGAGTTACAAACTTACTTTGTCAAATAGTTTAAGAACTATTAGCTTATTCATATGTAATGGTTAAGCTTACAAACCTCCTATGAAATTTCGTATAAAGTTTTATACTTTTGAAATAAGAGGTATTCAGAATTTCTAACCAATTATTGTTGAATAAAAAGAAAAAATTTAGAATCCATAGCATTACATACTTATACAAGTATGTGGTGATTGTTACATCCCAAACATTGGTTTAAGGCATGACAACTTTAGTGGTATTAGAGCTTAGACTTTTACCTTTGTGCTATATGTAGGTTTGTAATGAGCATGGCTAGATCTTAGGGTGAATTAGTCGAATAACTATGCGTTAATTTTAAATAGGCAAGTGATATGAACGTTAATATTTTGTCATTAAATTGTGTAAGCTTTAACTTGATGGAATGTATTTTGCCACAAAAACACCATAGTTAAACTATATGCTTTTATTGATGTAGTTGTTATGGCTTCTCGAAAAAAAACTTCATCGACTATTGTTGAAAGCTCCCAATTCTAGGGATAGGACTTAATAGAATATAGATTCTTGTCCATTAGAGGACACTATTGATTCTAGGAGTCATGATGGCAGTCAAGTATCATAGGGTAATTTCGACAATAATGATATGTATCAGATAGTGAGGCAAATGGTAGAATTAACTGAGTAGCAAAATGTTACCAATAATAACTTTATAAACTTTTGGCACAACAATATGAACAACTACAAGGATGTCAACAACAAGTAGAACAAAATCGTATACCTAACCAACATGGTGGATTTATGGAATTCAAAAATATGGCTCTCCTTCTTTTGCAACTTGTATAGATCCTAGTGAAGAAGAGAAATAGGTTAAGAAGATAGAGAAATTGTTGAGGGCATTTAAATGCCCTACAGATAATAGAGTGGGTATGCTACACCTATAATCCAAGGAGTTGCAAATTATTGGTGGGAAACTCAAGAACTAGTGTTTGCCAAGACTGAAGAAAATTATTCTTAGGATATGTTTGTAAGGGCCTTTTACGACTATTACTTCTTTAGAAGTGTTCGACTACAAAATGAGAAAAAATTTATTGAGCTAACTTAAGGGTGTAAGATGGTGGCAAAATATAAAGCAAAGTTTTCAAAACTTTCTAAGTTTGCCCTTAAATAGTACCTGATCAAGAAAGTCAAGCTTGTAGATTTGAAAAAAGTTTGAACCTCAAATCAAATAAATTATTTCAACTTTTGAACTTAACACATACGTGAAGTAATTAGGAAGGCATTACTTATTGAGAAAAGCATTGTTCAGTCCAAGACTATGAAGAACAAAGATCGAGAAACTGGTGTTGATAGAGAAAGGAAAAGGTCAAGATCCTTTAAGAGTCATGGTAATCAGAGACATGGTCAAGCTAAAAAAAATCTAAGAAAGCTAGTGGTAAATCCCATCGCAACAATACTCTATGGTGTCATAGATGTCAAGCGACACATTCTAAAGTTAATTGTTGATGGAAAACTGGGACATGTTTTGCTTGTGGATAGAAAAGCCATTTAGTTGCTAACTTCCAGAGTAAAAAATGACAATAAAGCTTTCAAAATTCTCAAACCATTCAAAGATGAGCAAATAGTAGTGCATCGGCTCTTGACCACATGATAAAAGAGGCACAAAAACCTCAAGCACTAGCTAAAATTCATGTCCTCACTCAACATGATGCTCAGACTTCTAACACTGTAGTGGCAAGTATTATTCTTGTGTCGTCTTGTTATGCTTATGTTTATTTAATCCTGGTAATATAAATTCTTTCGTATCTACTATTTTTTGAGAAGCGTGGTTGGGATTTGATCCCTAGTCAAGTAAAGTTATCAGTTGAAACCTCAATAGAAGGAGTATCAATTGCCAATCTTGTTTGTAAGTCTTGTATTATTAGTGTTAATGGCAATAAGTTGTTAACCAACCTAATTTTCATTGATCTGAAATATTTTAATGTGATTCTTGGTATGGATTGGTTAGCTGCTAACTATGTAATAGTTGATTGTCAAGAGAAGAAAGTAGCATTTAAAAGTCTTAGGAATAAATTTGAATTTGCTAGAAGCGCAAAAAAAGTTTTCTTTTACTTATCTTAGCTTTCAAAGCTAAAAGATTTTTAAAAAGTGGTTATATTGCATACTTTGCCATTATGAGAGATATTAGTTATAATGAATCAAAACTTTAAGATATTCATGTGGTAAAAGAATTTCCCAATGTGTTCTTTGAAGAGCTACCTAGGTTGCCTTTTGATAGGGAGAATGAGTTGTCAATTGATTTATTACTAGGCTCATGAACAATTTCTAAGGCTCCTTATAGAATAGCTCCTGTAGAGTTAAAAGAATTCAAGGAACAGTTGCAAAAGTTTTTGGACAAAGGTTTTATTAGACGTAGTGTGTTAACTTGGGGTGCTCTAATGTTGTTTGTCAAGAATATAGTAATATAAGACTTTCCATGAACTTAATAAGGTAACAATAAAAAATAATTATTCATTATCTAGAATTAATGATCTTTTTGATCAATTACAAGGAGTTTAAGTCTTCTAAAAAAATTGATCTTCTCTTTGATTATCACCAGTTAAAGATTAAGGTAGATGGCATTCCTAAAACTGCTTTTAGGGCAAGGTATGAACATTAAGAGTTCTTGGCAATGCTGTTTGGATTGACTAATGCTGTAGCGGCATTTATGGATCTAACGAATAAGATGTTTAAACTATTATTGGATCAGTTTGTTGTGCTTTTCATTAATGATATTGTGGTGTACTCTAAAAGTGAGAAAGACCATGAAGAACATATGAAAATAGTGCTACAAACTTTAAAAGCAGAGAGGTTGTATGCAAAATTTAAAAAAAAAATGTGAATTTTGGTTAAATAGTATTGCATTTTTGGGTTATGTGATTAAAAAAAATGGTGTTTCTATGGATTCGAAAAAAAAAGTAAGCTACTATGGAATGAATAAACAAACTATAATCATAGAGATTTGTAGCTTTTTAGGCTTGGTAGGATAGTATAGGAGATTTATGAAAAGGTTATCCCAAAAAGGAGTTTAAATGGTCTGATGCTTATGAATGAAGTTTCCAAGAATTGAAGAACAAATTAGTAAGTGCTCTAATTCGTACTATTCCTTTTAATTCTAGTGGTTTTACCATTTAATTCGATGTTACCATGCAAGGTTTGGGTTATTTATTGATTCAACATGGAAAGGCCATAGCTTATGGCTTAAGATAATTAAAGCCTTACAAGCAAAATTATCCCATTCATGATCTTAAGTTAGTAGCGGCAGTGTTCGCTCTAAAAATTAGAAGGCATTATCTGTAAGGAGAATGATTTAATTATAAAATTAAACCATTCATGATCTTGAGTTAGCAAAGTTGTATACTGATTATAAAACTTTCAAGTATATTTTCACCTAAAAGGAGTTAAACATGAGGTAAAAGAGGTGGCTAGAGTTGTTACAGGACTATGACTTGATTATTAATTATCTCTGGGAAAGCCAACGTTGTACTAATGTTTTAAGCAGGAAATCTAGGAGTAATTTAGCAACTATGATTACTATCAAGAAAAATATCTTGGAGGATTTAAGAAAATTGGATTTAGAAGTGGTTATCCATGGACTATTAATATATGCCTTAGAGCAAATAGGATAAGATGAAGAATATAATAATTAATAATGCAAACCAATCATTTTACTTATTGATTCAATGTTTTCCCTTCATTTTAGTGGCATGATTGACACTCATGCAAGCACTAATTATATGAAGCCCATGAAACAAATGACCTTGCAAAGTTAGTACTAAGTTACGATGATAAGATCCTAATGCATCAAAGTTATGTTTCTAACAACGTTCCTAGTCATTGTATGGTCAAGACAAGGCATTGACGATGCACAAATACTAGCATATGCCAAGCCTTCATGCATTTGATGCATGCAACATTTTAATCTCATAGAAGTTAAGGTATAGAGATTCCTAGGGATAACATATGGTTGGTTGTTTTATGCAAACAACTTTAGTGAACATGGTACATAAGAGAACAAGTTTAGTTACTTAAGTGTCTATGGAATATATTCTATGTGCTAGTCATGTATATTGGTCCTCGGACTTGCGATACTAGGTTATCTCATATAGGGAATGTTATGCTTTATTCCATTATGAATGGGTCCATAATGAACTGATACCAAAATAAGGGTGGTATTGGGTCTGGCTTAAGCATAAGTAGATGAATAAGTGATCCAAAGAGGATTAACCACTCTGATTAACATTAGAGATATATCTCTTATGTTCTTGGCTTCGGTTATCTTACTAAAGTCATTGGCCAACACATGATGAATTTAAGAGAAATTGTTTCTCTAAATTCATAAGGTTAACCGAGAGCTACAAGAACTAATATAGATTGATACATGAGTAAACACTGCATCATGTTCATGGTCTTTTAAGGATATTTGGTGAAAGAACCAAAGTACATTGAGAAGCTGCTTACTAAAAGGTTTCTTAAGAGGTCATATTGATTTTTCCTGCATATGGAGTGAACATTATGCCTTGCTAAATGCCAATCTTGTTCGATAAATATTAATACACATAATTGGGTAATTATATTTATTGCCATTATGATGGAAGCCTATTGACACACGCAATAAAATGATCTATTAGATTAAAACTGGGATTTAGTTAAGTGTGACTTTATTAAATAAAATGTAGAATAAGGAGGATTTAATTGAACAAGTTTAATTAAAAATAAATTTAAAAAATAACTTAGATTTATGAACTCTAATTATAAATATCTTAATATGGTAGTTAAGATAAGATTATCTTATCAAGATAATATCTATTTGCATACATGGTTTTAGGGATATTATTAAATAAAGCCAAATGATTTTATTTGGAAATTTAAATAAATTATTTGATAATTATTCACTAAATTATTTAATAATATTTACATAAACTAAAAATAGTTTTACTTATATTAGAAAATTTAATTATGAATTAAATTATTTAGCATTTAAATTAAGGCTTGGGCCAGAAGCCTTAATTATCAAGTTAAGAGAGTTTAGCCGTTAACTACACTAAGTTGGGCTTGCTAATGGCCCAGATGCATGGAACAGTTATCGTTAGTGTAGTATTGGGCTAAAATATTAATAAGTTATTAATAAGTTCTAATCTTAGACAAGCTAATTAAAATAGTTTTGAATGGTCTCTAAGAAACATTCTAAAATGACGTTACTTTCCGAGTATATTAGTTATGGGCTCAGTCGACCAATTAATCAAGCCTAACCCAGCTAAGATATATTTAAATACATTATTAAGATTTTTTTGGCTGATTATAGTATCCTGAAAACCCTAGGCGCCAACTTCCCTACTTCGCAAAAGGGTTGGCACAATCTATTTTCCTATTGGTGTGATCTGAAATTGTTTTTGATCATAACAAATATATAAAATTAGTTTTTTTTATCCCAAAGGAATCAATCAAAATCAAAAGTTGAGATTTTTTGATTTGTCTATCAGCATCTGTGCAAAATATCTATTTTCCTATGAATCTATTATCTTTTTCCTCTTGGCACTATAGGTGCAGAAATTATTCTCGAATTACTTTAGATCTAAACGTGTTGGTTATATATCTTTTGGTTGAGGCTTGCATTGGAGAACTATTGGACCTCATGAAGCTTCCGATAGGCATCTGTATGGATCACCGTTAGTAGCAGAACACTTAGACTACTTTTGACCTTAAGAAAAGATCATAGTAATCAACCCTTGGTGCATTCGTGCAAGGTTCGGCATGCTTAAAGTTATGAGTCTTTAAATATGTATGATTTCTGTTAGATTTATGTTTTAAGTTTTATATCTCTACCTAAGATCCTAAGAAACTCTAGGTGTTTTAAATATATATGTTTTAAGTTGTATATCTCTACCTAAGATCCTAAGAAACTCTAAGTGTTTTTTTTTTGTTTAATTTTCCTCCGTATGTTTAATTCCAATTAACCTTTTTATGCCTATATCAATGCACATGAGCTTGGGACTTTTTTAAAATGGTATCAGAGCCTAAAGTCTGTAGATTACATGTGCTCTAGCATGCCTTTTTTTTTGTGATAATCAATTTGATTGATTTATATGTTGATTTAAGATTTTCTTTGGTAAAATTCTTGAAAG
The DNA here is from genome assembly GCA_038381835.1 of Adansonia madagascariensis. Lineage (NCBI taxonomy): Eukaryota > Viridiplantae > Streptophyta > Magnoliopsida > Malvales > Malvaceae > Adansonia > Adansonia madagascariensis. Next base: position 17,591 of record JBBYHL010194037.1, read on the forward strand.
ATTAATTTTTCATTAATTTTTAAATCTAGGCAACATGTATGTCTAGGCTTTAATCACATTTAAAAGCGTTTAAATAATTGATTAGATTCCAGCTCCAAAATGCTGGTATAAATAGACTACTTCTATCTAAGCTGAAGGAGGTTAGATTCCAGCTCATTTTTAACTTCCAAAACACATTCCTACACTAAGAAAACCAGAATCCCGTAGCTCTTCACTCACCACCCAAAAACAGCCCCAAAACACTCATTCCGAACCATTACACATTCTAAAAATCACCCTCATCCATACCAGAACTAAGACCTCATTGTTTCTCTCTTTTTCTTGCTTATTAACAACAAGGAAAAGAGAAAAATTCAAGCCATCTCTACTGCTCCCATTATTTGGCCAAAAATTAAAGTTTTATTGGTATAACTTTTTACTTTATCACTTTTATTTTCTGTTTTTTAGCATCTTCATCATTTTAGTGAGCTCTCCATGTTTCCATCACCCTTTTAGGATTCTCATGCATTATTGTGGCTTTTGGCTGTGGTAGTTTAGGATTTGGATGCCTAAATGCCCCTTTGATATGCAAAATGCCTCATTTCATCCTCATTATTTTGATAGCCCTTACTCATACATTTTATGCCATATCCATGCATTTTGTTATGATTGATCCATGTATGAATCATTAGCCTAACATATTGCAAGCATATTTATACATTGGCTTGCATCTTGTCATGAATCACTGTCGCTTTCAGCATCCATAGCATTTTTTTGTCACAATGCAAAACACTTTCTTTGTCTAGGCCATTAGTAAAGTTAGCATCTCCATTCATGTTTTATGCCATCCCCTCGCATGTTCATTGTCTTCTCCTTGTCTAAATGCATGTTTGATGGCTATTTAAAGCTAATTTTCAAAACCTCCCCAAGCTAAGCATGTTAACCTCAACCAATGAGGATTAGCATAAACTTAGCATTTTCTCTAAAGTTAGCAAAATATCTTGAGGAAAATTAAGTTTTCCAGATCTAGAATCTTGGTTAAACGAGCTCAAATCTTCTAATTTTGCAACGAAAATGGCCTTACACTTGTTCCCGAAATGTTCGTGCCTTATTTTTGAGTTGAAACCTTGAGTGGTATGATTAACAGGCTATTTCATCGTCCCAAAATACTCCAGGGCTGTGCAAATGAGTTTGTGACGCTCATGTCACTCTCCCTTCAATCATGTATGTTCAAATATCAATGACTCGAGTTTAGACTCGTAAACATAAAGAAAATAGGAAATATCCTCTGCTTTATTTTGTCCCCTACTAGCAGCAACACTGTTACAAATTGAAAAATCACTTTAAAATCTCAAATATTTTTTTGTGAATTTTATAATATTTTCTCTGAAAGTGTGTCAAAATATCTTTAAAATGAGGTCTTGTTCACCCTCGGATCAGTCTGGATGAAAGAGTTATGATTTTTCAGACCCAGACTGTCAAAAATCCCTAAAATGAACAAATTGCATTCTGGTTAGGCCCTTTAGGCCCACTAAACAATATTTTCAAATCCATCCAGCATTTTTTCTAAAACGTTCATGAAATTCCCTTTCTAGAAAGGTATTATTTGTAATTTTTTGATAGTAAATGAGTCAGGAATGATTTTTCAAATTTTGATACACATTGTCCTTTGTATGCTTTGCTAGTAGTGAAATTAATCCGAACTTGAAAATTTATTCCCCTAGAAAGTGACTTTTTGGGATATCGAGAATATTTTTAGATTGACCATCATCGAGTTATCTTTCTAATGGTATCTCGTCCACCTTCTAAAACCTTTAAACAAATTTAGAATAAATTTGGAAAGTGGGATCGCGTGATGCTATCCCCTGTTCTCGATCATGGTCAAAATTAAGTTATTTTTCTGAATTTCATCTCGAGACATTCGAATGTCACCATATCACCTAGATCAGCCATCGATAATATGCTTTGACCTCCCATAGGCTTGTATCTAGGCATAAACATACTTTACATCTTTACCATCCTTGTTCACAATAATTTTTTATGCCAAAAGTCATCAAAATGCTCACTCATTTTCTAAATCATAAAGTATTGTCAATTTAAGTTTTCCAACTCGATTTCTCTAAAGAGTGTCAGACGTGTCACTTTTAGGGATACTCCAACCTTGACCTTCTGAAGGAATACTCTAACCCCGCTTTTCAAAATTGTCGAGATTGAAAAATCTTCCTTTGTTAAAATGATTTGCCATCCACGATGATACTCTAACCCTAACCTTTTGAGGGAATACTTCAACCTCGTTTTTCAAATCATCAAGATTTAAAAATCTTCCTTTGTCAAAATTATTTGTCATCCACAGAGATACTCCAACCTTATCTTTCTAAGGGGATACTCCAACCATGTCTTTTAACTACAATTAAATTTTTCTCCTTCTCGGACTTCCATGAATATGTCAAACAAACCTCGTTTAATCAAGAAACCCAGATGCATCTCGAAAATTATTGATTCGATTATTCTTAGATAATCGATGCCAATTGCGAGATAAATTCCAATAGTCCATCCCTTTTTATTATCATTGCATTGAATGATGACTTTATTTATTGCCTTACTAATATGATTTCTTTGTGATAATTATTTGCATTCATGTTTTCCAATCATTTTAAATAAAACTAGGGTAATATTCCACGTGGGTATCTCTCAAGTGCCTAAAATGGAATATTTTATTTTTCAAAGTAAAATCCAGAGGTCATTTTTATTGAAAATCTCTATATTCCCCATCTCTCCGGGCGTATATGAGATTAAATCTTTTTCATCAAACCTGGATTTGTATTTCTATAAGATTCATGCATTAAAAGAGGCTTATATCAAAATAGTGACGAGGTAAGATCGAAAGAATCGAAACCAAGATAAGACATAGATAGTAAGGTACCAATTTCGGGCATCATAAAGAGGTTCATACCTCATCGTGCGAACCAACTCCCGAACCTAAACTGTGAATCTTTGTACTATGTAGACCACGAGATCGATGTTTTAAGTTTCGTAACTCATAACATAGGTTCAGTAGGCATCCGGTCATGCCTAGCCCTAAATGATTAGTGGTGACTCCATGCGTTGGCCATTTCGTGATGGTCATCCAAGACCAATAAGATGAGCGATTCATCTTATGGTCCCCTTCACTGTATCACAAGTCGAGAATCCATACATTCTCGTTCTCATCACATCAAGAAAGAAAAGTCTCGATCAAGAAGACATTTCCAAGTCAGGAAAATATTGTAAGTCATACACACCCATAAATCCGTGAGGATCCACCTTGGGGCATGTTACGATAGCTTGGCGACTCCACTGGGGATTGTATAGAGAGTTGGGCCAATAACTAGCCGTGTCTTGCTAGGTTCTCGATTCCTTTGATCTTTGATCATTATTTAACTATGACCCTTTTTTCGTTTTGTCAACTAATCTTTCATTTGAGATGATTGTTAGGATTGTCTTTTTTTCAAACAATCATCACTGTAACAAAAGTGACAATACGGAAGTAAGCAAAAAGGTTTGATCATTTCCTTGTCACACACCACGCACTTGCATGTGCATTTGTGTCCTGTCAAACTCCATGGCGTGATTATAACCCAATCATTAGGAGGAAGTGAGCTATCTGTCTTCATGAGTAGCCCTCCGCATAGGCATGGCAATAACTTCCTAGATGTAAATTACCTATGTCTCTCGTGAGTAACTCTCTGCATTTGCACAGGGAAATACATACAAGGGATCGAAACTATTTTGCCAAACCCGCGATGGGTCTAAGATTAGGGTCCCTCGACTGTCCTTATCGGACGGAAGAGCAATTCGGATACCTATTTAGGCATCAACTTAGACCTCATATAATGAGCCCTATGAGCTAAGCCATGTCAAACCATACCGGAACATTTCTAGAATACTAGGAGAATAGGGCCACTAGGGGAAACATTCCTAACCTTTACTCTTAATTTCCTTAATTATGTAGGTGACAATGAGTATACAATTGTCACCCGTATCTGCATTTTTATCATTTATCAAGGCATGCCATTGTGATGCTTGAACAACAGCTAACCTTTGTATAAATAAGTGATGATGAACAATAAAAACCCCATTGTTCACAATGTTTTATACTGCAAGCCTTTATGTTGTCCGAGTCACGACTTAACGCGCATCCTCACTAGTGGTGGTAAACTAATATTACTACTTGTCGGTTATTTTTCCATCAAAATAAGATATTGTATCACCTTATGAAGGGCAAATTGCATCCTGGCATGTTGAAATGTTGCCCATTTCTCATCTCACCATCTTGGTTGAGACATGTTATGACTATTTTTCTCTGATGTTCTCAAATTTTTTAATTTTTTACATTTGTCTCTTGTACATTTCACTAATTCATTTCCCTTTGTTTATGTTTTGGAGCACGCATCATCTCATCATAACTGTCATGACTGTCTTCGTTTTGGGATAATTGTTCTGGTTTAGCGTTTAGCAAGGGACCTTGTTATGACTCTATGAAAAATGTTATCAACGAAGCTATTCCAGGATTCAATTGTCTCAGATGCATATGCATATTTACTTTCACCTTTTTTACACTTGCATCAATCATTCATTATCTTAACTCATCATTGCATCATAATCATTCATCAATAAATAAATTTTCAAGTAAAAGCCTAATACGAGACTTGGGCCATAAAGTGTAAAGGACTCCGAGGTCAATTAGGAAAACGAAACCTAACATCCAGCATCACTAACAAATCATGGAGAGTGATCATGAAGCTCATATTGAACGACTTGAGCTAATGGTCAAGGAATCACAAAACCAGATACTCTGTCAAGAATGCAAAATGCAAACTCAAATTGTGAAACTTATGGAACTAATGATAGCCTCTGTGAAAAAAAAGAGGGCAAGCGAGCACTGTTGAAACAAGGAATGATCCTCCCAACGCAAAAAATCTCCCTGCCAATAATCCAGAACTCACCCAAGGGGAAGCTAGACAAGAAAAATGGCCTGTTCCTTCACCTGCTGCTCAGGCTCCGCCCGTCAACTACCTAAATCCCATTGCAGTAGGTTAATTCATTCTCGATACTCAAGAGGTAAATGCAGGAGTCTCATCAGCAGATTCGATAACCCTTGACCATAAGGAACCAAAGAAAATAGGGGGTCAAAAGTCCACTATGACTACAAAAAAAGTGATCAAATTCCAGCTACTGGAAAAACACCTCTGAGCTATCAAGGGGAATAACAAGTTCAAAGCTTTTGACAAGCAATCACTGTCTCTAGTGTCCAACCTTGTCATTCCCCCAAAGTTCAAAGTCCTAGAGTTTGAGAAATTTAATGAAACCACCAACCCTTCTATCCATGTCCGAATGTACCTACGAAAGATGGTCGAGTATGAGAAAGATGAAAGGCTCATCATCAATTGCTTCCAGCATAACCTCACTAGGGCAGCAGCTCAATGGTATATCGAGCTAGACAATGTTTAAATCTGATCATGGGCAGACTTGGCTAAGGCCTTTCTAAATTAATACCAGCAAGTGTCGGATTGGGCATCGGATCTATTTTCCCTGATGAATTTCGAGAATAGATCCATTGAACATTTTAGGCAATACGCCCAAAGGTGGAAAAAAAACAGCTTTGGTCCAGCCTTCCCTAGTAGAAAAATATATAACAGTTACTTTTCATTCATACCTTACGTGCTTCTTATTACGAGAAGCTTGTAGGAAATGCCATGAAGAAATTCACAAACTTAGTTCTCTTTAGAGAAATGATCGATGCCGCCATTAAGAGTGGTAGAATGTCTATCAAGGAAATAGTTGGATCGAGTAAGAAGCCCATTGTCGGTACGAAGAAGGAAGAAGCGGCCAATGCTATAAATTATGCTAGCTCGTCTCAACCAAGATAACATCAAATACCTAACCCTCGCTACTCACGAATGCTACATTCTTACCCCATCACAATATCCCTGTAGCCAATTTATGGCACGACTTATAACCTATCATTGCAATCCCATCAAACCCACCACAAAGCTACCCTCTATAAATCCACCAAAATACCAATCGAATAACCAATAATGCACCTGGCAATTGAGGTGCAAATCAACCAAGACAATATTTTGACCTCATCCATATGACCTATAAGGCGTTCTACCAAACCTCACTCCAAATTCATTTAATAGCCCCAATCTTTATCCCAAAAAAGAAGCCACCATACCCGCAATGGTACAACCCTAACGCGCACTATGAATACCATGCTGGGGCAGCAAGGCATGACATTAAGAACTGCATGTATTTCAAATGAAATGTGCAAAATCTAATCAACTTAATAGTCTTGCAGTTTGGGACAAACTAGGGACCAAATGTTACTACCAATCCTTTACCAAACCATACTGAGCCAACTGTAACCATGATCAATACCGAGCCATAGGATTTGTGTCCTTCCACTAAGACCTGATTTTGATGCTGGAGTCATGATGGAAGCATCTGCACTTTTCTTGTCCCTTTCATGTAATGTCAAGAAATAAAAACCTACCTGCCTAAAGGTAGGTAGATGTCCTATGGAAGGGGCATTTTTATCAAACACTATCGATAAAATGACTTTTGCATATATCATTTCATATTGTGTGCCTACATCACTTTTCAATCTCTTTATCTCAATTCTTATTCGAATCCCCAGGTTGTGTATGTGCCTTTTGCGATGTCTATTTTTTCACCCTTTTAAGTGTCCTAACTACAGTGACATGGATGTGTCTGATGGGTCTTTGAAGATTGATTTTGAATAGTCAATTTGCACTAGTGAAGTTGAGCTTGAAGAAGGTTTCAAAGAAAGCTTCATACCACTAGACCTCTTATAGTTTAAGATCCAGCTTCATAATTATGTCCCTTATCACCCAAAGATAAATGGAGCAGTCGAGGCGGCCAACAAAAACATCAAAAGAATAGTTGAGAACATGGCTATGAATTACAAAGATTGGCATGAGAAGCTATCCTTTGCACTTCATGCCTATCAGACCTCAGTTTGCACTTCCAAGGGCGCTATCCCTTTGTCTATTGGATTAAAGCTGTATTGCCTATCGGAGTCGAGACCCTTTTCTTATATTCTTGATGGAAACCAAACTTGAAGAGGTTGAATGGGTCAAGAATATATGCAACCAGCTCAACCTCATCGAGGAAAAATGCATGAAAGCCATCTGCCTTGGTCAAATGTATCAAAGACGCATGATTCGAGCCCATGACAAAAAGATGCATCCACGACAATTTCACCTAGGTAAATTGGTATTGAAGAAGATCCTCCCAATTCACAAAGATGCACTGGGCAAGTGGACCCCTAATTGGGAAGGATTGTATGTCGTGAAGCAAGCCTTCTCCGAAGGAGCCCTAATCTTGTCAGAAATGGACGGCAATGTCTTGCCCAACCCAATCAACTTATATACCGTCAAGAAATATTACATATAAAGGGTAAAACTTGAAAAGACGTCCTTAAAAAAATAAAAAAATAAACAACAAACAAAAAAAAGAGCAAAAAAAAAAATAAAAAAATAAAAACAGAAAGAAAATAAAAAAATAAAAATAAAAAAAAATAAAAGGGGTCCGATGAAAATCTGAAAAGGGCATCTAGGTAGCCAACCCGATTACAGTTGAAAACCTGCAAGGGCAACTTGAGAAGATCAATTTTGATAGGGCATAAACTGAGAGTACCTATAGGATAATGCAAAGCAATCGTAGAGATCTTCTGAAGATTAGCTAATATTAGTCACATTTATTGTTCGAGAAAGATCCTAAAAAACGCTTAAGGAACATCCATGTCATGGTTGTCAAAGGCATCTTCTGCCCAAAAGATCATACTGCTTGCCACCGAATCACTTGTTTGTTAAATAGTATACTAAGTTGTATCTCTTTTTTATCATGAATAAATATTGCCTTGTTTCTTTTAACCCTTGTACAATTCACATTACACTTATCATTTAGTTGATAATGTTTGATAATCAACTGAAATATGCATCAAGACATCTCGATATTACATCGAAGGGAAAAGAAAAGTATAGGGAACTCTGTTCACGCCCTAATCGTCAAGATCATGCACTTTTCATGTCCAAACACCTGCTCGGCATGACCATACACCAAACCATTTCTTGCTTTCATAAGCCACATTTCAAGAAGAAAAACCATTTTAGGCTGACAAAAAATCAACCCATGGGTTCTATCAAAATCCTACCAAAACTAGAGACATTAACCTAATCAGTCAAAAAGTCTCCAAATTGTCGACAATGCCTTCCAATTATCAGGAAAATGATTGAGCCTCCCGAGTTGCGAAACGCAACAATCCAAATTCTTGAGAGTAAATTTTTGGTCATATCCCTAGTGGAGCCAGGACAACCTACAATCCCTAGCAGGATTAGGAAAATTTTTGCCTATAGTCGCATCAAAGATAAATCGCCATCCCTATGAAAGTCTGAATGACGTACAAGGAGAACTACGGCTATCTCCCGTATTAGATAGCCATAGTACAAGGATAACTATAGCCTTTCAATTGCCAGGAAAATGATTGAGCCTCCTGAATCGGGAAATGCAACAATCCAAATTCTTGAGAATAGATTATTGGTCATATCCCTAATGGAGCCGAGATAACCTACAATCCCCAGCAGGATTAGGAAAATTTCCATTGATAGTCGCATCAAAGATAAATCACCATCCCTGTAAGAGTCTGAATGATGTACAAGGAGAACTACGGCTATCTCCCATATTAGACTTCACATCATGCAATCATGATAGCATTCCACATCATGCATTCACATTACCATCATACATCATCATTTTTATAATATCACACCAAGCTAGGTTTACTGAGCCTCCAAGGAATTTTGGGTAAGTACTCTAAGCTTCGCAAACCAAGTGTCATTCATGTAAGGTTTTTTTCTCCTTATCACCTCATGTCAAAACCCTTTTTATCAAAAAACTACTGTCAAAAGGCCAGTGTCAAGAAATTATTGTCCAGAAACTATCGTTAAAAACTTTTGTCAAGACCATTCGTTAGAAGCTTTGTCAAACATTTTGTCAAGAACTAATGTTAAAACCATTTCATCGGGAAATTTTGTCATAAACTTTTGTTAAGAAAAACTTGTATTAGAAGTTTTATCAAAAAACGTTGTCAACACCTTTTCAAAGCTCACAAGTCAGTGGCAACCTTCTCAAAGCCCTCAATTAGTGGCACCTTTCCAAAAGCCCATAAATTGTGGCACTTTTTTCAAAGCCCATAAGTCATTGGCACCTCTTTAAAGCCCATAAATCAATGGCACCTTTCCCAAAGCCCATAAATTAGTGGTACATTTTTAAAGCCCACAAGTCAGTGGCACTTTTTCAAAAGCCCACAAGTTAGTGGCACCCTTTTCAAAGCCCACAAGTCAATGGCACCTTTTCAAAGCCCACAAGTTAATAGCACCATTTTCTAAGCCCATGAGTCAGCAGTGGCACCTTTTTCAAAGCCCACGAGTTAGTGGTAACCTTTCCAAAAGCCCACAAGTCAGTGGCACCTTCTTCAAAGCCCACAAGTCAGTGGTACCCCTTCAAAACCCACAAGTCAGTGGCACTCTTTCAAAAGCCTACAGGTCAGTGGCACCCATTTCAAAGCCCACAAGTCAGTGGCACCCTTTTCAAAGCCTACAAGTCAGTGGCACCCATTTTAAAGCCCACAATTCAGTAGCATCTTTTCAAAGCCCATAAGTCAGTTGCACCCATTTCAAAGCCCGCATAAGTTGGCGACACCCGAGTCAAAACCCTCAAGAGCTGGTGGCACTTAATCTGAGTCAAAGCCTGCATAAGCTGGCAACACCTGAGTCAAAGCCCAAACAAGCTGGTGGCACCCAAGTCTAAGTCAAATCCCGCATAAGCTGGCGGTACTTGAGTCAAAGCCCACACAAGCTGGTGGCACCTAGTCTGAGTTAAAGCCCACAAGTCAGTGGCACTTTTTTTAAAGCCTATAGGTTAGTGGCACCCATTTCAAAGCCCACAATTCAGTGGCACCTTTTCAAAGCTGACAAGTCAGTGGCACCCATTTCAAAGCCCACACAAGTTGGCGACACCCGAGTCAAAGCCCGCACGAGCTAGTGGCACCTAGTCTAAGTCAAAGGCCACATAAGCTGGCGACACTTGAGTTAAAGCCCATACGAGTAGGTGGCACCTAGTCTGAGTCTAAGCTCGCACAAGCTGGCAACACTCGAGTTAAAGCCTACATAAGCTGGTGGCACTCAAATCTAAGTCAAAGCCCCCATGAGTTGGTGGCACCCAAGTTTAAGTCAAAGCCCCCATAAGCTAGTGGCACCAACATCAAAAATCCATATTACTTTGCACCTGCCTAAAGGGGTCAAACCTTAGAAAACCTAACACCTTAGTAGGGAGGCAAACCCTATAAAATTCACTTAAACCTCTACAGGATCACTACTAATACACTACAGTTGTCACAACAAAGTTAATTACAATTTACTTGTTTTGCAGATGTTCAGGAAGCGTTAGTCCACCCTGGACAAAATAGTGTCTATTTGTCTTTACCTTATTCCTGATTCTCAGAAACGACCAAAGAGGGGCAGCTGTAGACACCTTATTTTGTCTGGGCTAATTTTTAGCAATTTGGGCATGAACGTAAGAGGGGACGATGATGTCGCCTGAGAAAAAAGTATTTTTAGGAGGTCAAGAAGGTTAATGGATCATATCAAAGGTAAATGCAAAGATGTGGCATCAAAAGACATAGTTCAAGGTGTCCAGGGATAAAAGATATGAGAAAATTCATAATTTTGCTTGTATGTATCGATACAT